>BEHA01000254.1:130883-143841 GCA_002897215.1 Eschscholzia californica subsp. californica
CATTCCTCCAGACATCTGTTCCGGAAAGCGCGAAAGGGTTAGTACATACTACTATTTAGTGACAAATTTAGGAGTTCAACTTTCCAAGTCGAAAATGTAACTTGAGGTTGATCTGGTTTCTAATAACTCGCCGCTAATCAAATTGTTTTTATATCCTGGGATTAAATGAGTTTATAGTACATTTTTTTAGACTGTCGGCTGATATTCAATCCTCTGGTGAAAACAGTGCATCATTGACAAAGAGAACAATTTTAAGCAGCCCGGAGAAAGATACCGATCCTTCACACCAGAGAGGTTTTTTTTCCTTCAGATAGATTGTAGAAATACTAAATCTTCGGGCTTTTTTACACACTTGTATTATTTCATTTCTTTTCGCAGGCAAGAAAGATTTATCTGCAGGTGGATTGACGCTTTGTCCGACCCAAAGATCACCCATGAAATCCGGAACATTTGGATCTCATACTGGTCTCAGGTAAATACACTAGAAATGGGTTGTAAATTGATGATATATGTCATGAAAGATAAGATTATATCTTATTGGGTAAAGGTACTGAATTTTACGATGTCTGTGGTTACAGGCTGACAAATCTCTGGGTCAGAAGCTCGCTTCTCGCCTGAATGTGAGGCCAAGCATTTGAAGACGGTGATGATGATGCTAGTCGCAAGATTGAGTAAAATGCAGGGAAGACTTTTGTTGTAATGTTGTTAAATCTGAAGAAATATTAATGCTTCATCATGTAATAAGTTAAACATGAGTACTATGCTCCAACTAATAAAGAACAATTATGCATCATATCATAGTATTGCACACAAGTATATGTATAATTCCAATTCAAACGTGGTTTCGCCTGTCTCATATATCATGAGAATCCACTATTACAAGAAACTCCATGAATGAAGGGTCCTTTGATGGAAGAAGAATCAAGAGCACAGTGAGATACAATCAACGGATATGGCTAAGTTGATTTGACACGTTGAGAATTCAAGATCGCCCATATCAAATGCCATAACGAGATATCAGGCCAAAGAGCGGCTGGAGAATATAAACAAGTACATGTAGTTTGGCAAAGAAGAAAATTACTCAAACGATTGGTGCCTGAAGTTCTGATTAGTATATTCGGCTCAGGGCACATAGACATACATATGTCTCTCAAGATCGGATGGCTTAACTGCAAGTTTTCCATCATTGACGTCACAATAAAGTTCAGTCAGATTACCAGCACCTGACCCACTTCTGTCAAGTTCAAGGAATTTACTCCGTCTCTCATTATAACATTCTTGAACGGCATGAATTATCTCATTGGACGAAGAATATGCAACACAGACATTTAAAACAACACCGTCGTTCTTTGCTGTAGCTGCCATTGCCTTCTGAGCTGCTTTTTGGGTTGATTAATCTAAGAGCTTCAAGTTTCCGATAAAATTTATCCTAAACCCAAACTTGCTCACTATACTCTTTACCCCGAGCAACTCGTCGATTTTATCTCGCATCAGTCCCATCACTGACTGAACTTCTTCGGGTTTACGATTGAAATTATCGACAGTAAAGGCGTATACTGTTACGCACTTAACTCATAACAGTACTTGAGAATTTCTTAAGAGCCAAGAATCCAACTCTATGAGCAGTCTCTTCTTTCAGTTTATGCTTTCGAGCGTACCTTCGATTTCCATCCATTATAAAAGCGATGTGGTTGGGTATATGATCTACAGATAGAAGAGCGAAAAAATGCATTTTCGGAATATAGATCCCAATTTCCCACTGAAACCCGTCCCGGTTATTAAGAGTCTCCATTTTTAAACTGAAGAAGAAACCAAAATTAGGTCATTACCATAACCATGGATTGCTTTCTAGCATCATCATTGAGGCATTTTATCAAACAAGTTGTGCCTATTAAAACATCATGAAGTTTAGGTTGCCAATTTTAAAGGGATATTATTAACAGTCTTTTGAGAAAGTGAGGAGAGAGAAATCTCTGGCTTTTGACCATCATCCGCCATGAATGAGTCTTCGTTCTCGGTCGAGGTGGACAAGAAGATATTCTGTTTCGAGAAGATGAACCCTAATTTCACGAGGGTTCGGGAGATCCGAAACTCCATGGAATGGTCATGCAACTTACCGGTAGAAGGGATCTCCGGTCTGGCATGTTTCGTTAGGTCTAAGGCGTACAAGTTCTCGTCATGGAAGGAGGAAATGGAAAGAAGGGGAAGATGCAGGGACAATGGAGTCGTCTGGTTCTGGGAGACGAGGGAGAACAATTTTGGTCCGTTCATCAGAGTGTATCGTACATGTGGCAAGGAGAACGCCCGAAGTTCTCTATGTTTTCCAGCTGGCGCTAATGGAATCTTTTGGAAGATTATTGCAGATCACCTAGATCTCACGCTCCATTTTTCCCAGAAATCTAAGACCATATTCTCCGCCGGCTTAATGGCAATGGGTCGTTACCTCAGTCGGATCAAGCGAAGAGTTCGATACACATTCAACCACCATTACCTACCCATATTCCCGAGACCAACAATCTTCATTGCACCAACGTTTCATCTTCGTCTTCTGCCAAAACCAGCCCTAAACACCCTCATCATTCCCACCTAAACAACAGCCAATCCAAGTCCAAAACCCTATCCTCTTCGACATCTGTCAACAAACCGGGAATATCTTATTTTCCCATAGCCAATGCATGTCAAGTTCAGATCATATCCAGTTCCCCAAACATGAGAACAATCTCTTAATTTTTGAAGAGAGAGAGAGAGCCGGGCGGAGCAGTTACTATTGGCCTTTCTTGCCACCTTTCCTGGCGGTGACTTCGGTTTCCGGCGGCGGTTAGATTAGTTTTTTCCACTTTTCGGGCAGTTATGGGTGGTTAACGACCACTTTATATCTTCCATTTCACGAATTCAGAGTTTTTCTCTGGAATTCCAAACCAGTCACTCTTCAGGAGTTATTTGTCAAGAGTTATCTTTCTTTATTTTTCTTCTTTGTTTTATTGGATTATCATGGTAGAACCAAGTCCTCAATTTCTCCAAAAGTTTGCAGAATTGACTACAAACGAAAGGATTCAAATAACGGTGGACGGACAGGACCTAGTACCGTGGGAGATGGATGCTATGAAGAATGGAGTGGTGTGGATCCAAAGTTCTAAGAAAGTAGATATTAACCAAGCGTTGTCTCGGTTATCTCGGGTCATCCATGGTCCAAATAAGTTCCATCTCAGTGAGGTTAAGGACAATGTCTTCCTCATAAAGTTCGCCACAGCAACTGAACTTGATTTAGCCATGGAAAGCGCTCCATGGGTTGTCCAAGACGAATTAATCGTTATTCAACATTGCAATCCGGAAGTTATGCCCATCAATCATGAGTTTAATTCGGCTTGGTTTTGGGTCCAAATGCACGGGATCCCACCGAGCCATCTTAATAGTACGGTGGTAAATAGGTTAGCGGGTTCTATCGGTAATTTCGTTCCAACTACTAATGAGGAGGCTTCTAAATGGAGCCT
The DNA here is from genome assembly GCA_002897215.1 of Eschscholzia californica subsp. californica. Taxonomy (NCBI): domain Eukaryota; kingdom Viridiplantae; phylum Streptophyta; class Magnoliopsida; order Ranunculales; family Papaveraceae; genus Eschscholzia; species Eschscholzia californica. Next base: position 134,375 of record BEHA01000254.1, read on the forward strand.
ATTTGGGAGAGTCAGGATCGAACTTAATATCCTGAAACCACTTCAACAAGTGGTGTATCTGAAACTGTCCAATACCAAAATCATAGCCATATCTCTTCGAATAGAGAAATTGCCTAGTTTCTGCATTTTTTGTGGTATTACTGGCCACACGATTAAGTTCTGTTCGACTATTATTGCATTTAACGACCTTTTGAAACAGGACATTTCGGAAGATTTCAGAACCAAAGTTATAAAGGCGATGAAACCGAAATACAGCGAGGACTTCAAAGTACCGTTCACTACAAAAAACAGAATTAAAGAACTGGATTCATATGGGCTGTCTCCCGACACAGACTCGACTTCTCCAAATGATACTTCTACGAACCAGGACGATCAAGTAAACGATTTTGATTATTCTATTAAAACTAACTTTGGAGAACTATTGTCTAAATTGTGTAGGACAAGGAAAAGGGGAGTACCAAATGCTATCATCCTGATGGGAGTCCACAATACTGTACAGTTGGCACGGGAATCGTTTAATCCAGACGGAAATTCGGGAAAAGCATCTAGCAGCCATTCGGGTTATATTGATGTTGATATGACCCTCGAGGATGTCCGGGCCACAAAACATTTCAAAAGATCGACCAGAAACCAGGGTCAGGATAAGAAAGACGATCGGGTATCGGCAACCCTAATGCCGACGGCGAAATGAATATTCTGGCCTGGAATTGTCGGGGACTTGGGAACACCCCGACAAAGGAAACTCTAAACCAGTTCCTGAGGGCGCTTAAACCCTCCGTTGTTTTTCTATCAGAAACCAAAATTTCTAACTTTGTTCCTCTTTCCCTCTTTACTAATGCTAATCTTAATAATTTTCATGTTGTACCCTCCTCCGGTCGGAGTGGTGGGCTGATGTTGTACTGGTCTAATGATATAATAGTTGATGTTGTTTTTTCTTCCATTAACCTAATCCAAGCCACTGTTACTAGTCAGGGAGTTACTCCCTGGGAATTACTCTGCATTTATGGCCCTCCTAACATACAAGATAGGCCAATATTTTGGAATAATCTTCTCCAAAGAATCCAAGGGTTAAACAGACCATATTGCTGTCTAGGCGACTTAAATGCTTTATCTAACCATAACGATAAATTTGGAGGCACCTCTAATATCCCTTTCTTGCATCAATTTCAGCAATTTATCAGCAATGCAAACCTTCTGGACCTGGGGTTCAATGGACCAGCATATACATGGACGAACAACAAGGCTAGACATCATTTGACAAAAGAACGCTTAGACAGAGTCCTTTGTGATGCAGAATGGTTGACAAATTATCCGGAAGCGGGGGTATTTCATCTCCCAAGATACAATAGCGACCATGCCCCTATATTATTGAAATTAATTGTGGAGGGCGAACCTATAAATACGGTTACTAAGTACGAGACGTACTGGACGAAACACAAAGACTATCAACCTCTTTTCCAAGAAAAGTGGACTGAAAGTCCGGGACGATTCCTGGATAAAATTCAAACAGTGAAGCATTCATTAAAAAAGTGGAGTAAAAGAGCTTTCGGTAGGAACAAAAATAGACTCAATTTTCTAAGGCAGAGGCTCCTTCAACTACAATCTCTTTCACCGACAGACGACACATTAAATATGGAGAGTAAAATTCAGGAGGAATTACTGTACTTGGAGGATATTCAAAAAACCAAAGCGGAACAAAGAGCACGATCAAAATGGGTGCACAATGGCGATCGAAACACCAAGGCATTCCATGTTGCTATGTCTAGTCGCAAACAGAAAAATAAAATTCATGAACTCAAACTCAGTGATGGTAGTTATTCCAAAAACAGAGAGGAAATTCAAAATGAGTTTATCAACTTTTTTCAGAATTTGTTCACAGGTGACCAGGTGATTGATCCTCCGGAGGAGGTCATCAATGCATATAAGGTTCTATCGGCTGACCAACTGGCCGATATCTCAAGGGTTCCATCAGCTGAGGAAATTAAGGCGGTAGTAATGGAAATGGGGTCAATCAAGAGTCCGGGACCCGACGGGCTACCTTGTTTCTTCTTTCAACACCATTGGGAGGTAATTGGTCCCGAACTTATAACTTATATCCAACATTCCTTCTCGACAGGCAACATAGACCCCGAATTGAATTTCACAACCATAGCCTTAATACCCAAAATCAGGAACCCGAGTTCAGCCTCGGAGTTCAGACCTATTTCCCTTTGCAATTCGGTCTACAAATTCATCACGAAAATCATAGCAAACCGTATTAGACCGTTTTTGGAGGATTGCATATCTTGGAACCAGAATGCATTTGTTCCTAATCGACAAATAATTGAAAATATAATCATCACCAAAGAGCTACTTCACTCTACGAACTCTTCTAGGGCCAAAAAAGGAATCTTCTCACTCAAAATGGACATGGCGAAAGCCTATGACAGAGTGAGCTGGGAGTTTCTTCATACTGTGTTAAAATCTACTGGGTTCTCTGGCAATATTCTTGCCTTAATTATGTCATGTGTCACTACTTCCACTTTTAATGTTCAGATAAATGGTAGCATTGTTGGTAACTTTTCGGCCTCTAGAGGCCTAAGACAGGGCTGTCCTCTTTCGCCCTATCTTTTTATTCTTTGCTCTCAGTCGCTCTCCCTCCTTATTAATTATTATGAGAACAAAGGTAAATTTACAGGCTATAAGGTCAATTCAGCAGCCCCCCCATTACACATCTCCTATTTGCTGATGACCTCATTATTTTTGGTAAAGCAAATACAGATAATCTTGATACAGTTATTCAAATTATGGATCACTACTCCAGCTTCTCGGGCCAACAGGTAAATTTCAACAAATCCTCTATTTTCTTCAGTAAAGGGGTGCCTCTGAGTATTAAAGATGCTTTCATAGGTAAACTTCAGGCTCCTTTGATGACAGACATGGAGAAATATCTAGGGGCCCTAGTCCTCAAAAAAGACAATAGAATTCAGAGTTATAACTGGCTCATAGAAAAGTTTACTAATACCTTGTATGGGTGGAAACAAAAATATACAACTCAAGCTGGTAGGACTGTCCTCATTAAATCTATATTGGCCTCATTTTGCACATATACAAGTAGCTTTCAGTTGATTCCTAAACATGTAGTCTATCAACTAGAGCAAATCGAGCGTAGTTTTTGGTGGGGTCACCATATTAATGAAAAAAAGTTACACTTCATTAATTGGGATATTATTGCTTCCCCCAAACATAGAGGAGGCCTAGGTATAAGATCTATTCATGAAGTTAACCTTTCACTTATAGCTAATTTGACATGGAAATTTCTTACCAGACCAGATGAGGTATGGGTCAAGATTATAAATGCTAAGTACCTTAAAAATAATGACTTTTGGTCCAGTGAGTTGACTCAAGGCACATCACACTTTTGGCAGGCCTTGGCTCAAACGAAAGAAACCATTAAAAGAAATATCATTTGGCTTGTAGGCAAAGGTAACCATATTAAAATTAGATCGGACCACTGGGTCCAGGACCTTGATAATCATAGAATTACAGATACTAATAATCTCCCACAAGATATTGTATATGTTTCTCAACTCATGAAACAGGGAGAGAAAGCATGGAACATAGACAACATCATGAAATGGTTCTCGGCATCAGAAGCTCAAGCAATTATTAATACACAAATTAAACAAACAGATCAAGAGGACATGCTTATCTGGAAACCAATAGAATCAGGGAAATTCTCAGCTAAGTCCTTCTATTCAGAAATCAAAGTCATCCCAGTGAGGTCACAGGAGGCTAATGATTTTCCTTGGAAAATCTTTTGGAAGAAGAAACAGATGGTCCCAAAGGTTCAAATGTTTATTTGGAGACTTATAAACGATGGTTTGGCGACTTTAAACAATTCCAGACAAACCACAATCATGTAAGCTATGTGTAACTGGAGAGGATGAATCTACTTACCATCTCTTTGGAAGATGTCCGATGTTCCAGCAGCTCCTCGATCAAGCAGATTTGGGATCAATCCAACACATAAAAACAGACCCGATTAAATGTTTATCTAACATCTTGTCGAAAAAGGAAAGAGGAGATCAGGAATGGTATATAGTCACAATCCTTTATTGGTTCTGGTGGAAGACAAGAAATGAGAGTCTGTTCCAAAACAAGGATCCAGATTTACTTCGATGTTGGTGGTTAACCAAGGAGGAACTAAGGTATGTTACAGATCTATCCATGCCAAGAATAACTAACGAATCTCTGCAGGGTTATCAATGGAGTCCACCCCCAGTAGGTAAGACTAAGATCAACTGCGACGGATCCTATAGAGAAGACGGAGCTACATGTGCAGCAATAGCGAGGGATTCGAATGGAGTTACTTTGGGTGTGAAGAAGAAGAGGATTGAGGCTATCTCTCCTCTGAACAGTGAGCTGATGGCGGTGGAGCTAGGTATAACCCTAGCGAATGAACTGAATAAGCCGCCTTATATACTCGAGACAGATAGTAGGGTTTCGGTGGACTTAATCTCAGCCGTGGATATGGTTATCCCATGGAGAATCTCGCATCTCATCGACTGTCTTAAATGTAGGATCAATTCGACCCGCATGGAAGTCCAATACTGCTGTCGGACTCAGAATACGGAGGCCCATGACCTGGCTGCCGCGGCCCACTTTGGATGAAATTTTATTTTATGCCCTTAACTGTTAAATTTGTTTACTTTTAGACCTTCTTTTTTGCTTTCTTGCTGAACTGGTCTGACTGTAAACTTCTTATTATGTATAAGGCTTATTTCAAAAAAAAAAAAAAAAAAAAAGTTCAGATCATATCCCATCAACCAAAACTTCACTCAACTTCTTATAAATCAGCCCTTCTTCAACAGAGACCTCCTACAAACCCTAACAAAACCAGTTCTAAAACCATTAATACCGAAAACCTTCATTGCTCTGCTATGGCCTTGACCCCTAATGGAACCATCAGTTGGGAAGACACGGTTTTGGTGGAAGCTACGTATGCCGTCGACGACTGGGGGAGCGTGGAAGATTTAGTCAGGGCGATTTTGAAGACTGGGGAGGTATCCTTGATTCCTTTTAACAGGGTTCGGGCAGTGATCAAGACTAAACACAACACAAAACCCCTGCTGGATTTAGGCGAGATTCATCTGTCTCAGGTCGAGAGGATGTTCTTTCGGCGATGGCATCCGGACTGTAATCAGGTCAACTTGTCCATGTGTAAGGTCAACGTTAAGATTTTTGGCCTCCCTTTCAACCTTTGGAATGAAGAGGTTTTCCATGATATTGGTGAGACGTTTGGAAACTTTTTGATGATCGATGAAGATACTAAAGCTTTCAAGGTACTAGCTTTCGCCTCTATTTATATCAGGTGTGACATTACGTCAAAAATACCGGAGAGATTGATCCTCCTGGACAGGGGGGATGTGGTGGAAGTTTTTCTCCAATGTGTGTTTTCACCGGAAACTATGGTGTCGCCGGAAAGTGGTCAGAGGCTTTTCGGGTCAGCTCACTCCTCAGATGTAGAAGACCGAGGTGACAGTGATACAGACCAGTACATCAGGGAGCGGTCCAAGGAGTTGACTTTTGCTGAAGAATCGAGGATCAATAGCTTAATAAGGGACCCTCGGAAAGAGAAATGGCCGATGGGGTCTGATCCTATTTCCTCTTCGGTGATAGATCAAGGTCTCATCTCGTCAGTTGGTATGGAGGCTGAACCCCCGATCAACTTTTCAGAGGCAAATCAAGGTACGGAACTAATTCAAATTTCAGAAGGGTGCGCCGAAGACAATGGTCATAGGCCTGGGGAAAAGGTTGGGGGCCCAAAGAAGACGGGCCCAGCAAAGAAAAGATTTAAGATTTACTATCATTCCAGGAAGCGAAATAGAAAGCCCAGGAGGATTCCTAGGGCGCCCCCTCTCCTGATCACGGACTTGGGTAAGGCCCTAATGGATTCTTTTAAGGGCACCTCGGGCAGAGAACTTCCAAGGATCCCCAAGGGTATTACCCTAGACAAAGAATGGACAGGTGCCTTTTCTCCCCCTCATCCAGCCGTCACCCCAGCAAGTATGCCTCCTCATGACTTGTCAGTTGCTGTGATCAACACGAGTATGGAACAGAGGATGGAGGAGTTCTTGGCAATAGGAAAGGAGTTGGGTTTTGCGTTGGAACATGAAGGGGCTAAGGGGAGGATGGAGAACCTGCTTAGGTTGATAGGATCAGATCTCAAGGAGAACTATGACAAGGTTGAAGAAGACTTGGTAATGTTCACTCAACCGTTAGCTACCAGGGGTCCAGGAGTAAACATTCCAGTGTGTGTGGGGGAATCAGAAGGGATCACTGAAAATACAGAGGTGTCGCCTATGGATAGTGATCTTGCCATGGTGATTCATACTCCAGTTCAGAATAGGGTTTCAGTCGATGGAGTTTTGACTCCTGATCAGAGCAGTGGACAGAAGAGGGCAGGAACAACATCTAAGTTAGAAAGGGAGGCTAGAAGACTAAAGTGGACGTTGAGGGAGTCAGAATCAGGAGGAAGCAGGAGGACTCGGTCGTGTTCAAGGGTGGTAACTCGTCTTGATTATGTCAATTAACTTCATTAGCTGGAACATCAGGGGTTTGGGAGCAGCAAAGAAGAAGGCTGCAGTTAGGAAGTTAAGGATGGAGATGAAGGCGAATTTTGTGTTTCTTCAAGAAACTAAGTTAGTAAATGTTAATGATGTTCTTGTGTTTAGTCTGTGGGGTAGTTGTAATGTGGCCTGGTGCGCTTTACCGGCTACTGGGTCGGCAGGGGGTGTCCTTTGTATGTGGGATCCTTCTTATCTTGTTTGCTCCGACAGGGTCATAGGTAGTTTTTCCATTTCTCTTAAGGTATGTAATGTTTCTGATGGTTTTGAATGGATGGCTACTTCGATTTATGGTTGATGGGTCATGAAAATGTCCCATCTGAGTCGTTTAATTTAGCCAAGTTAGTTCGTTTCGAGTCTTTATTATAATAAAATGGTTGGTTTTTATGATTAGGTGTCTTTTGCGGAGTTAGGTGTGAAAAACGGTTAAAAATGAGAAAAAGTTACTTGAAGGGCCTTTTGGTCTTTTGGACACAAGGGTATTCTGGGAAATTTGGACAAGGTCAGTGACGAGTGGAAAGTAGAGTCCGAGACGAGCTCGTAGGAGAAAACGGAAGTCAATTCGGAGTCCGGAAGAGTGAGATATGCATAGTCAAAGTTGGAGTCAAACAATGTAGACTGGTGGGACACTTTCGGGCACCATTCTGGCTGGTGGGATGCACAAACCGGACAGCAACATGTGGTCCCCTCTTTTCCCACTTTTAAGTCCCTGAATTTACAGAAATGCCCCTCCTTTTTGTCTCACTTTATGTTCAACCAATAAGAAATCATTTCTTGAGTAGAAAGCAACCCTAACTTCCTATTTTAACCCTCTTTCTCCCATATTCTCCCAATTAACTCCTAAAACCCTAGCCATCAACCCATCTATAAATAAATCTCTACCTCTTTCATTTCTCTCTAGACTTAAAATCCCTCTCAAAAGGCTTCCTTCTCTAATTTCTAAGCCACTTCTCCTTCTATCTTCTAACCCTAAACCTATTTCTTTCTCCTTTCTCTAGCCACCTTCATCTATTCTCTACAATTTCTTTCTACTCCTAATTTCTTCTTCTAAACTTCTAATTTCTCCATTACTTCTTCTCTAAAATCTCTTCTTCTTCTATCTCTCTTCTAAATTTCTCTTCTTTTATCTTCTAAAAAACTATTATTTGGAGTTTTGGGTAATATTCTTGGAAATATTTGGAGCTAATATTGGACATCAACATGGAGGCACAAGGAGTTATGGATCTAAATCTCATTTGGTGATTTCTTTTCATTATCTTTTGTAATTCCATTTACTTTAGAATTTCAATTAATATTACTTTAGATTTCATGAGTAGCTAATCTTGTATCTAGGGTGTAGAGGAAACCCACACTTGGGCTTATTTTGAAATATGTTATTGATTAATGAATCCTTGTATTGAGCTTCAATGTCTATTAATTGTTATTTCATATAGATCTTATAATCTTGTCTTTATTCATGCTTCATAGTGAGATATTTCATGCTTTTGTTAAGTTATTAGATGGGATATGCTTATTAGATGATGAATGATTATTAAGGAATATAACTTTTATGTGATAATCAATTAAAATATAAACGATTTTGAAATGTGTTATTAAAGAATATCTTCCGGAATCTAAATAGTTTATTATGTTAGATTTTGAGTTATATATGAAAAAATGAATTTGTTAATTGAATGCATGTTTTAGATAGTCCATTTATGTGGTGGAATCAAGAACCCTAGATTTCTTTCCCATCTTGATTTCATTATTCTTTAGTCTTTTATTGTTTTCTTTTAAAAATAGTTTTCACAAAATCAAACCAAAATTAATGAATGGAGGGTTAATTTAAGATTTAGATAAAATTACTTGTCCCTTGGAACGATTTCCCGATTTACTAATTTTACTATAACTTGATCCCGTGCACTTGCGGGAATAGACCTATTTTTAGGCCTTTATGGTCCGTGTATTTCTTCTCTTAGGGAGTCGTTTTGGAGGGAATTGGATTCAATTTATGATCGTTGGAACCTACCTTGGTGTATTGGGGGAGACTTTAATGTTACTAGATTCGGTTTTGAGAAAAGGAATAAACATTCCATCACCTCTAAAATGAAGAGATTCGACGAATGGGTAGGGAGGAATGAGCTCATTGACCTTCCGGGGAATGGGATGGCTTTCACATGGTCCAACAATCAATCGATTCCGGCGATGAGTCGGCTGGACAGATTCCTAATTAACAAAGCTTGGGAGGATCGGTTTCCTTCAGTCTCTCAAATTATTCTGCCGAAGCCTTTGTCGGACCATGCTCCCATTCTTCTGAAATCTAATATCAAGACTACAGGTAACCCTCCTTTTAGACTTGAAGATATTTGGCTGTTGGATGTGGATTTCATTCCCCAGGTTAAAATTTGGTGGGAGGAGATGGATAATAACGCTTCATTTTGGGCTAAATTGAACATTTTGAAAGAGAAGGCAAAGAAATGGTCAAGAGAAAAGTTCAAAAGTCAGAAGGAGTCTTTGGCTCGGCTACAGGAGGGGATCCACAATTTCGACAAGTTGGAGGAAACTACTAATTTACGTGATGAAGATCTTTTGCTCAGACAGAGTATGAGAGTGGAGATGGAGAAAATTCTTAATCTTCAGGAGATTAGTTTGAGACAAAAATCGAGAGTTAATTGGCTGGAGGCAGGAGACAGGAATTCAAAGTTTTTCCATGGAATCATAAATTGTAGAAAGAGGTCGAATCGGATAGCAGCTTTGAGAGTAGGCGATGAGCTTATTATGGAGGACAAGCAGATCAAAAGTCGGGTGGTCGAGCACTTTGCAAATATATACAAGGAGCCGGCTATGTGGAGGCCTGGTGTGGGTAGTCTAAACTTGCCG
>BEHA01000254.1:173708-193449 GCA_002897215.1 Eschscholzia californica subsp. californica
CCCCCCTCCCTAGGCCTGTTTTGTGATCGACTTCATAGTTTACCCCATTGTTTTTTGAATATTCGAAATTAACCCCTTTCTCTTAACTCCGTCCAATTTTCGTTAAAAGCAACATTTCTCTTTAAAAATTGTTTCCTGACAAGGTAAAAGCTACAAATTTTACACTAAGCACCTACCCGCCTGGGCTCTTTCTTGTGTTTTGACTCAATTGTAGCAGTTTTAACCTAATTACAACAGTTCATACTCAATTGTACCAATTCTGAACCAAGTGTAATAGTTCTGACCCAATTGTAGCAGTTCAGGTCCAATTGTACCACTCTTGACTCAATTGTAGCAGTTTTGACTCAATCATAGCAATTAAGACTGAAAACACACAAAACAAAAGATAGAGAGATGGCAAACATTGTTAATTTAGTGGGGTTATAAACATTGAACCTTTAATATTAAAGAAGAAGAAGAAGAAGAAGAAGAAGAGTAACTTATTACTTACCCAATTCTTTTGTTATATTTTTTCACCAAAATAGAAAAAAGTCACCCAATATTTACCAAATTGTAGCAGTCTTGATTCAATTGTAGCATTTTTGACTCAATTATAACAATTCAGACTGAAAACACACAAAAGATAGTGAGATGACAAACATTGTTAATTTGGTGGGGTTATAAACATTGAACCTTTAATATGTGAAGAAGAGGAAGAAGAGTAACTTATCACTTACCCAATTCTTTTGTTACATCTTTTATAAACACGTTACTAGTGTATAACCCGTGCCTCCGACACGAAACAATTTTGGAACATACTAAATATATATATAATCGGTGACCATGAAAAAATGAGGTGGAATAAAAATGTGTTTAAGAAATTATTACGAAAGTAATTGAGAGCTTAAAATCACATCAAATCAAATGTAAGCAAATAATAATAATGTCGTATTTAAAATACATTACAGACGGACTATTTAGGTTTCCCTTATCATATGTAATAGCGAAAATAATAAATTTAAGAATTTTTAAGCTTATAGCCCAAAAAACGGGGACTAATATGACATTTAGTCCACTCTAATTCCATTAAGGGTTTGAAAACCAAAATAATATTGTAAATGGATATCTAGTCCATTAGTATACATCTAGAGAGAAAACACAAATCCCTAGAATATATATTAATTCATAATACCTAATATAACCTTCCTCATATATTATAACTTATTTAGGGTTTTGGTATAGGAAGAGCATTTTTTAGCAAAGGCAGTGCATTAGATAGGGAGAGCACTCTTTTTAGAATAGGGAGGGATAAACATTTTTTTTAAATATCTCAAATTTATAATTTGGTCCCTCCCATCAAACTATTTTGGACCAAAAGAGAGAGAAGAGAGTATCCTCCTGTTCGACTCAAAACCTTCGAGAGAGAAGAGAGAATCATGTTCGACCTAAAACCTTCGATCAAATCAAAGAGAGAGAGAGAGATAAACATCCTGAAAATGAGAAAAGCCCTAAATCTGTTTGATTCTATCAAAAAGAGAGATATAGAGATAGAAACTTAAGCCCTAGATGACTAACACAACATTCATCTCCATGGAGAGTTTGTAATTCTTGTTATTGCTTGATTTCTCCATAGATTTTTAGGGTTTTAACACTAACTAAGTAACTTTTGAAGAGTTCAAGTATCAACATTGCAATGAAGAATACAAACAAAGATGTAACTCGAAAAATATATAAGTGACATTTACATAAAAGAAATTTCGCTTAGCATAAATAAAAATTCATGAATATCAATTGAAAATTTTAAAAAAATTCGGCCAGACCGGTTGAAAAAACAGACTAATTTCAGCCATCTCAGCCGAAATTTATTATTATTTTCAGCAGGACCGGCCGAAATTTGTTATCTTTTTCAATCGACCCAACCGAAATTTGTCATCTTTTTCAGCCGTTACGACCGGAATTTGTTGTCTTTTTCACCCGACCCTACTGAAATTTGTTGTCTTTTTCAGTCGATCCAACCGAAAATTCTTTACAAAAAAAGCGACCTAAAACCCTAAAACGTTCGTTCAACCATAGATGAAGGCAAGAAAATGATATTTATTTACCTGAGACATATTATCTTAATTATAAATGTCTTTATTTAAGTCGATAAATTCGTTTAAGCCGTTGTCCTTGTTTAAGCCGATGGTTTCGTTTAAGTCGATGTCTATGTTTAAGTCAAAGGAATCTTTTTTCTTCATGTAGGTTGCCTCCTTCATTAACGGTGGTTCCTCATCCATGAGATCTTGAGGCATCATTAAAAGCTCGAAACTAAGACTATAGTGATAGTAAACTTTGCAAGTTTTTTAATACTAATGGTGATGTTGATAGTAGTGACGATATTAGGGTTTTGGTTGTTTATGTGAGATAAACTACAAGTAAATAAAATTTTAGATTTACTATTAATTTTTATCCAAGTCCTTTGATTTTGGCACTATTTATTAAGTGATCCTTATAACGCCCTCCTTAAACTAACTTGGTAAAGGAAGAGCAAATACATAAGTTGACCTTTCTAATGCACTGCCTTTACTAAATAGTGCTCTTCCTGTACCAAAGCCTCTTATTTACCAACAAAATCCTTGAATATCTTTTTCCGTTTTAATCTCCCACATTCTCTCTCCAATCACGTTTCTATCAAATTAATGTTAGCTTCATTATCTTCAGTAACGGAAACAATTTATTTTCTCTCATTAAAACCGGTTCACTTAATAAATCTCCATTAAACTCAAAATCTTGTTTCATCTTCATTAGATTGTTGTGCAAACATTCATCCTTTATCAGGTTTGACATTGTGAAATTCATTATAATCACCATTGTTAAGATCTAATATTGTTTCTCATCTTAAATTATCAGATTATGTTGCTCTATTATGGATCATATCAGATTTATGATCCAATTCTATGAGATCTGTTTACTAATTCATTAACTTCTAATGTATGATGTTTATTTTCCCTCCCTAAATTTTTCATAACTATTTTAGATCTTGATGTTTATTCCTTATTCAACGATTCCTTCAAATTTGATATTTTATTTTTGCATTCAATGATAGTATCATATTTCTTTAGATTTATGTTTAATCTTCTGTGGTTTATGATATTTCTTCAGATCAGGTTTATCCATCCGTACAACTTTGGAACCTGGTGATTATCCGTACGATTTCTCATAACAGAATATACAATATAGGTAATGTACGATACATTCCCATACTTTACAGTACATTACGCAAAAATTCTAGTAAGTTGTTATTATTACTGAATGATATATATGTGTATTTATCATACAAATTATACGTACTTTATCAATGCTATCAAAAACATTTTACCAAAAGTTCATACAGTATGAAAAATTTATCCAACATTTCTCGTCATTTTTTTTCCCAGCACAGTTACCAAAAGTGCACATAAATTATGTATTATTTATTTACCATTACGCGTACTTTTGACACAAAACAATAGCCTTGTTAAGCTTACCAAACTACTCAAAACCTTCAAATATTGTCATAATTTGACATACATTATAAATAATTTACGGAACTGTACATGTAATTTATAATAAAATATATGATTTTTTTTAATGTATGTGTATTTATGTGTGTAGATTTGATATAACAGATGGAATTTCAAATAGAATCATCAAATCAAAGTAAGTCAACGAAACTAAAACCTGATGGCTCGGATAAAATATTTACTGAAGTTGGTCAGTTGTTTCCTGGTGGTGCAAAAGCATTTGGATATGCTCTTCGACAATATAGTATAACTGTTGTTTGTCCTGCTCAAGACTACAAATGGAGAGTATATGGATAAGCACCATTTTTGAACCAGACCAGATTTTGTACGTTTTTTTTTGTAACAGAATGTAAACGATGTGTAATGTAAAAGAAATTATGTGTAATTTATTGAACAAGACCCACATACGTTTGATAAATTACGTTGTATACATGACAAATGATGGTTTCCTCGTCTTAAATAACACATAATTTGCGTATTTGTTTCATAATTTGTATTCGATGTGTATTTATGTATGAGTAAAAACGAAAACAAATGCTGCTTTAATGTTCCCAGAAAATATACTATTTCCAAATCTGAAAGTTAAGTGAGAGAAAGTGATATATATGTTTTGTATATTAACTCCCAAATCAGGCTATTTTGATCCCAGAAAATATACTCTTTCCAAATCTGAAAGTTAAGTGAGAGAAAATTGATTTGAATCGAAAAAAATTTTACATAGTAAGATGGAGAAAATTGATTTTGTTTCAAAATCTGTAAAGAAGAGAGAGAAAATTGATTTGGAAATATCCGTGGTGATGGCGTTTTGTTTTGGTTAGGATTTTGGTTTCTGATTGATTCGGATAATAGAAAAGAGAAAATTTGATTTCCAAATCTGTTTAGAGGAGAGAGAAATTATGATTTGTTTCAGTCCATTTTTTGCTAATAAATCCCCCAAATCACGCTCAAATCTATCTTTCCAAAACACGCGAAATTTGAGCGTGAAACACTGACGGTACTGTGTTTAGAAAGTGAGGGTTTTTATGTCCATAATGTAAAAGGACTAAATATCCATATTTTGAGAAGATTGGATCATAAACCTTTTTTGAACATTATTTTGGTCTATATACCCATGGACTCTAAATTTAAAGGACTGTAAACCAGTTATAAATGAGGTGTACAAATGATGTTTGTCATCATTCCTTACTTACCCTAAATTTCTAGCCTATCCGTTTATATTGATAAAATTTACTCTGAGTCGATTTTAAACACCATATTAAATCCCTTTTTATAGTAACACTTTGTTTTCAGATTAGTCATCTAAAAATAAGTCAACTTAATGAAACAAAATGTGGATGAGTCGTATTTAGGGAATAAAATATAGAGGGAATGGACGTTGGGCCCAAAACTGGGCCCAAAATAAGTGGCCAGTCCATCAATGCCCGAAATTATAAACCCAGTCCAAAGCATCAGACCCTAGTTGAAAGTACCGTAACCCCCTTGATTTTTCATCAAATTTACGGAAGCTGCCACTCAAATTTGTTGCCCGAGATAAGCTAAAATTTCTGACTTTTACTTTCTCTCCCTACTTTTTTACTGTCTCTCTCTACTTTTTTACTGTCTCTCTCTAATTCTCTTTCGACAAATCTGATCCAACTCACGATCATGACCAAGACGATCTCAACTCACTTCCTAAATCATCGGAATCCTCTGCTATTCAAGATGAAATATCACAACTCAATCTACAAAAATAGTTTCTCCATCAACAACAAATTGTCGTTTTAGGTTTAGGGTTTTGAAAGTGGGAAAAGAAGTATCTTCTTTTTGGAGATGTAGTAATAAAATCCTTTTGTTATCAAGTTTAATAGTTTTTCCTCTTTTATTAGGGTTTTGAAATTGGGAAATGGTGTCTCTTTATTGAAGATGAAAGAAAAACAAATACAACTATTGTCTGAATCATATGTCAATCGGTACTCATAATACCTCTCTAACATTATTCTCTAATAGAGGAACAATAGTGTCTGTTGATGATGACAAAGAAGAGGGTCGTCTTTCGGTTACTCCATTAACATAAACTCATGGTTTTCTTCTTTCGATTGTCCCCATATCATCGCGTAAAACCCTAATACAATTATAACCGTACCTATCAAGCTGCAACAAAGATAATCTTGGTTTGTCTAACGTAGTATTTGGTTAATGTACTAGACATTTTTGTACTGGAAATTTTCTTGTTTCCTGAAAATTTTCTTGTTTCCTTAAAATTGTTCTGTTTACTAGACATTTAATTATGTACTAGACATTTTTGTACTAGAATTTTTCTTGTTTCCTGGAAATTGTTCTATTTCCTGGAAATTGTTTTATTTCCTGAAAATTGTTCTGTTTACTAGCCATTTTTGTACCAGAAATTGGCTTGTTTCCTGAAAATTGTTCTGTGTCCTAGCCATTAGGTTAATGTACTAGACATTTTTGTACTGGAAATTTTCTTGTTTCCTGGAAATTTTCTTGTTTCCTGGAAATTGTTCTGTTTACTAGACATTTTTGTACAGGAAATCTTCTTGTTTCCTAGAAATTGTTTTGTTTAATAGCCATTTTTGTACAGAAAATTGGCTTGTTTCAAGAAAATTGTTCTGTGTACTAGCCGTTACATGTACAGAGTTTCTTGATAGCTTATAATCTGACTTGCAGAGTTTCTGATTGTACTGGACTTTCTTTTTTTAGGACTCCACGCATGAACGAATAAGAGGAGAAATGGAAACACATTGACGAAAAAAGGTTCTTCAAACGATTAAGAAAATATGCGAAGTTGTGAATATGCTTCTAAGTTCTTGGTACATTGAACAGGTTCTGTCAAGTAATATGAAGTCCCCCAAAACACAATTGTTCAATTACAAATAAGAATCTAGCATTGATGTTCCAGTACTTACACAAGGAACACAAAAACAAAAGGAAATATAGTACATGAAACATACAGACAATATCAAGTTCTCCCTACTTCATAAATCTTTGACCACTCGACTTTAACACAGAATTGAAGAAAGTACTCTTCGTATTGTCTACTCAAAGCTTTGAAACAACTAAGGATGCTTGATATTTATTAAAAACCAATAACCAACAACAAACAACTAAACAGTGAGGTTCGTTTTGCAAACTAGAAAGAGAGTAACAGAAGCGTTCTTCATGATAGGAAGGTAAAAGTCCTCTCTATCATCTCATTCAAAGATCAACCGAAAAAGCAATGAAATCAACAACCAACTAAATCAGAGAGTAAGTAAATGTGCCTCACATTCGAGCAGCTTCTTTGCGGACAGAACTAATATTCTTATCAGAAGGCCGTTCTTTCCGTTTTTCACGAAATGTATTCAAAGAAACAGCTCTCTGTGGAATACTTGATCGACGAGGTAACTCACCAACAGTCTAGAAGACATGCAGATAAAAGAGTGAAGGCAAAATCATATAACCAGTAACAAAATAAACATAGATCAAGAGATAAAACTTGTGCATTATACGGAAACCAGTACCCTTTGACTCTGAGGAGCTACATTTGGTCCATTTCAAACATTCTTACATGAATACATGCACAAGTATCAATCAAAGGCGACTACTTTGACAATAAACCCTAATTTGAGACAATAACAACGAAGAACACGCACAAATGGTAAAAATTGACATACAAAAACACCCCCAATTTGTGCCAACGATGAAATCTAGGGTTTTGAAGTGAGATAGAGTCTTAAATCTTTGATTTCGCAACCTTGATCAGTGTGGTATAGAGTCTTAAATCTTTGATGTAGAAAAAAATTCTTTCCAAGCCATGAATACTTGTTTCAGAAGCAAAAAAAATTGGCCATCAATTTCTCTAAATCAAGACTTCCACTGAAGAAAAAAACTCACCCTTCCTTTTGATTTCAGGAATATTTATCAACAAACAAGAAAAAGAAAAATTTTGGAAAGAGATTGAAAGAAAATGAGATAGAAATTCAGATCTGATGATAAAAAGAGTAGTAGATAGAGAGAGTAAAAGTAGAGAGAGGAAATATAAAGAAAAATGAGTCTGAGAGAGAATGAGAACGCAACGGGCGTAAAGGGTAGAAACAGAATTATATAAACAATGATGGCACTTTTTACTTTGATACCAACAAAACTGACAAATAGGACCTGCACCCCATTTTTTTTCTAGCTCGGATCCTTCACACATTAGGAGGCCATATCTTGGATCTTTGCCCCATTTTTTGTAAAATATAAATAGCTAAACCCAAAAAGAATTCTCAATAATAATAAATAAATTTTAAGTCATTATCTAAAAGAATTGAGGTGTACAACAGGTTGTCTAAACTCCAAATAACACTTTATCTCATCTGATTAGTCACTTAATGGAAAGCTACAAATCAACATTGTCTGAAAATGTCGCAATGGAATTCTCCCAACTCTTAGTTTCTCCCTAATGCTTGTTGCTTCGACTTTTCTTCTCTGATGATTACCGTAAGAAAACAATATTAGCAAAAAGTCACTCTTACTTATCGAGAAAATTGATGAGAATAGATGAAAGTTAAAACACAACAAATAAATACGGTAGAAAATTAATATAAGAAATCTTAGTTTATATGATGAAACATGAGTAGTTGTAGATTCTACATGATGATCAAATAAGTTTCTTGCCTCGGTATACTTCTCCCATCAAGTGCATGCGTAGCGCAAATATAGTCTCTGCGTCAGTTTGTTCCATTAGTGCTTGCAGAACTTGCTATGAGATTGGTCAAGGTACGGTCTTAATAAAATCATAATGGAGAAACAAGTTCAATCTCCTATAAATAACGTAAATAAATCACAAATATACTTGTATATTATATAAAATAAGTATGTTGAGTACTATAAGAACAACGCTAAGAAAATAACGTATAAAGGAGATGAGCAAAACACACATGATATTCTTTCCACACAGTACGCTGACAACGACGAATTCTCCAGTCTAACATGGACCGAGGGCCGGCCCAAACATTTAGGAGGCCCAAAGCGAAATTAAATTTTGGGGCCCCATGTTAGAAAAAAGTAAATAAAAAAACTGTTTTAATGCGCTTACAAGAGGAATCGAACCTCTGACCTTTTACACATTAACTACCTCTTAACCGTTAAGCTTTAGATTCTACATTTTTTTTTTGTTGAACCTTCCTTTCATTAATTAGAATAAACGTTATTACAATATTTATCAACTAAAATACAAGGAACATTTTTCCACTTTTTGCTTCTATTCTTCTTTCTTGTCCATTTTGCTAGCTTGTCTGCTTGCGAGTTGAGTTCTCTTCTGGTGTATTTGAATTGAACTATATCGAATTCTCTTCTGATATCTCGTATTCTTCGGATATGGATCAAAGATTGCCAATGCACAGAATGCCTTTTATTATGGATGTGTTTGATGAGATTCATGTTGTCGCTTTCTATAATTATTGACTTGTGATTCTGTTCTTTCGCTCATTCCATTCCATATAAGATAGCCATAGCTTCACTTTCTTCACTATTTCTCGCCCTCGAGGGTTTCACTTGAGCTTCTATAAATTTGGAATCTGCATTATGTGCTATTAAGCTAATTCCCGTATTAGATGTTACATTTATAAAGGATGCATCAACATTAATCTTAATGAAAGGTTTTGTTGGCGGCTGTCATTCTCCAGGGGATTTTTGCTTGTTATTCTCTGGTTTTTTGTTGGTTTTTGGAAATGTTTTGATCATTCTGATGATTTTATGAAGATCATTTATCTCATGCTGGAAACAGTGGTCACATCTCACTTTCCATAAGATCCATAGAATGCTCACAAAATGAATATCATCACTAGTGTAACATTGTTGGGTATTGTCTTTCCACGAGAAGATCCAATCTGAAATTGATGTAATGTTCTCAGATATTATATTAAAATTAAACCAAACGTTTTTTGCCATTGCACAGTGTAATAGTGCATGTTCAATTGTTTCGATATTCATACAATTTGGGCAAGTGATGTTATTGTCGATGTATTTTCCTATTCTCTCTCTCATTGGGAGAGCTTTAGTACAGATTTTCCAGATGAAGATTTTTATTCGCGGAATAGTTGGGAGGGACCAAATGAACTTCCAGTTATGCGAATTAGGAGTTTGGATGATATTGTTAGTGCTAAGATGTTGGTACATAGATTTAACTGTGAAGTTTCCTGATTTGGTAAGCTTTCGTTTGAGTTGATCTTTTCCTTCGCTGTTCACAGGGATAGCTTTGATCAGATTTTGAGTCGTGACATCAAAATTGGCATTAAGAACCTCATTGTTCCAGTTGTTATTCGTAATAAGTTGGGCCACCTTGTTCAGACTGGATTGATTGTTGTTCGGCACCGATCCATTAATATCAGGGATCCAATTATCATCCCAAATGTTAATATCATTACCAGAGTGCACTTCCCATGTGGCAAGATCGTCAATGAGATTGTAGTGTTTCCTAATAGTTTTCCAACTCCAAGAATGATGAGGTTTCGCTGGACTAGGTTTATCGGAGTGACGGAAGTATTTAGCTTTGAGGAGTTTAGCCCACAAAGCTTCTGGTTCAGTTTTGAGCCTCCATGCTAGTTTAGAGAGCAAAGCGGTGTTGTCCAGCTCAGGCAAGTGGATCCCTAGGCCTCCGAGATTCTTCGGAAGGCAGATATATGACCAGGCTTTGGTGCATATACCTTTCGACTTACCCCACCAGAAAGTCCTTTGAACAGACTTGATGCGTTTGCTCACTCCTTTAGGAATAGCAAAACACTGCATCTGGTATAATTTGTTTAGAATGTAATTCTTATTTAAAAACAGACATTGAAACCCAAAATTAGAGGCTCTTCATAAAGTCGGGCCCAAAGCGACCGCTTTGGTGGCTTTGGGCCCGGGCCGCCCCTGCATGGACCTGCTAATCCATGCAGGTTTATGTCAACCATAATTTATAGTGGAATGCAGAAAGCAAAGTCAACTCCGCTTCACAGATAAATTATATACAACAAAAGGTCTTGCAAAGATGAAGTTCAAAAGTGAACAAATTATATATTGCAAAAACACATAAAGTACATCAAAATACCTCTAGACACTAAGCGTTACTTCCATTCCCGCTCTAACTTGAGGGGGAGTGTTAGGAAGTCAACCGGTCCACTCCACTCGGCCAAACCGAGTGGACCTCGACTCCCTAAGAGTAGTGCAACGGTAGGATTGTGTTGTATTATTAGATAAACATTACTTGAATTGACGTAGTAGAGATATTATGTCCTAACCCTAGTTCCTTGTATTCCTATAAATAGGAACCCATGCATATTGTAATATACACAACAGAGAGAATTAATAAAGTACTTGTATTTCAACATCTCGCTACTCTATTCGATCCCACACTCTCTTTCTCTCTCGGCTTCACCCGCGCTCTATCTCTCTCTCTCTCTCTCGGCTTCGCCCGAGCTCTATCTCTCTCTCTCTCGGCTTCACCCGAGCTCTATCTCTCTCTCTCTCTCTCTCTCTCTCTCTCTCTCCCGGCTTCACCCGAGCTCTATCTCTCTCTCTTGGATTCACCCGAGCTCTATCTCTCTCTCTCGGATTCACCCGAGCTCTCTCGGCTTCACCCGAGCTCTCTCTCTCTCTTAATCATATAAGGAGGTTTATACCTCATAACAGGTCATACAACCCTTAATCAATTCATCATTACACAGCACTAGTAAATTGGTCCGATCCAGAAAAAGGAGTTGGTAAAATACTAAGTTAGTGGAGTGAAGAGAAGGGATGGACTTAGACTCCTCATAATTATAATCTGCAATTTATGGATTGAAAAACAAACAAGGTATAGTACAATTATAATTCAAGCAAACAAAAAAAAGTTACAACCTTAAGTATCAATATCAATATATGTTACATACCACGACAGGAGAAGTTATTTTATTAAGTAATAAATAAGTTATAAATACAGATCCATTTAGGAGCTTCATTAGCATTTCAGAATTCAAAGTTCAAACACTAACAAGATCTGACTTCTTTTTTTTTGTTGAACTGAAGATCTGACTTCTTTCAACAAAAAAAAAAGAAACAAGATCTGACTTAGTGTCTACCAGCTGGATCTACTCCTAAACCAGAATTACCTAATAGACCCGGACCACGTACACCTAGCACTTGATCTAGTGAACCGCCTGTACCACCTAGAGTTGAACTTAAACCATGTGGATTTCGAACTACTCCTGAACCAGTTGGACCTACTACTTGATCTAGTACGCCACCTACATTACATAGCAAATTACCTAGTACCCAACGATGACAATTTTGTCGTGGTAGATCACCTCCTACACCAGTAATTAGACGCCCCAAAGCCATTTCTGCAATGAAAATAATACTTACAATCAAAGACAGTTCTTGGGTTCAGATTCAGACGAGGCGAAATATATAACTATAGATAATGCTAATTTTTATCGGATGTGGGACAAGTGGAGCGCCCACCCCATCCTATAACCGGCCCAACTTACCATTCATAATCACTTCAATACATAAGCTCACTGGGCCCATTTGCATAGTAACATTTATATATTAAAATGATTGGTCTAACCGGCACAATCTTTTCCAAATCAAAATGCAAGTGCTATAGCATTTACGGGTTTACTCTGAAAATGCTAGCTTTTTTTATGTTGATCCTCTGCCTTATTTTAAAACTTCTAATCCAACAAAAGTATTTAATTATAAATCAATTATATAAAATAACGAGCACAAAAATTAAGTTTTGTTCTAGTGCAACTCTTTGATGTTAACAAATGAGACACAGATTTAGAAAAAGAACCCATCGTATTGGTAGTAGGTGCATAAAAAGTGAAAGAGATTCATACAAATGATAAAAGATATAAATTTTTTGGACAAATATAACACTTACTTGGAGAACATATCAAAATCAGAACAATGAACAGGGTCGTGAATGACAAACTTGTGGAATTCTTAGCCATTGTTCGTGAGATTATACTCCAATTATGTGACTTGTGAGAAATGTGGTATTAATGATATGTTCTATTTATAGCAACATATTGGTCTTTAGGTAGTTCATTTATCCCGCGACATGTTTCCACGTTATTAGTATATTAAATTTTGGCGATAATATAACTAACTGGAAATAAAAGTTTTTTAATGCAAGCTTGACTTGACTAATTAATGAAGCGACATGCTTTAATTTTATTAGTATATTAATATTAATATTAATAATAAAGTACATTTTTGTATGTGTCGTTAAGTAGTTCATTTATCCGTGTTATTAGTATGCTATTACATTTTGGCGATAATACATGTGGTTGGAAATAAATATCCTTTAACGCAAGCTTAACTAATACCTCACATAACCGACTAAGTTGTTTTAATATATAACATATTAATATTAATTACATTTTGGTATTTAGGTAGTTCATTTATCCCGACATGTTTGCACGTTATTAGTATATTACATGTTGGCGATAATATCTGGTTGGAAATAAATACCTTTTAATGCAAGCTTGATTTGACTAATTAATGAAGCGACGTGCTTTTACTTTGTTAGTCTCTGTTTCGTTTTATTTGTAGTTTGAGGAAACTCGCTTTATTAAGGGTATGTTATTTATTGTTGACAAAATAAAGGTTTTTCCTAAACTACCCTCATTTAATATAGAGTAATTCATCAAATTCAACATTGATAGAATTGTAGAACAAATTAAAACATTTTAGTGATATTCAAATTAAATGGTAGTTTGAAAATTTCATCATGTTAATAATTAAATCAATTTTAAAGTGAACAAATATTTTGAGACATCCATAAAAGGAATAACAATTTGAACAAAATGGGACAGATATAAATATGTTAATGTTAATTACATTTTGGTGATAATATATCTGGTTGGAAATAAAAACTTTTTAATGTTAGCTTGACTTTTTTTTTTGTTAAAGATTTATATTATAAATTAAGGAACCAAGGTAGCATTACAATACATATTCAACAGAAAATAAGGAATACAGTTCCACGATTTAGATCTCTCTTTCCTTCGAGCCCATTTAGCAAGCTTATCTGCCTGAGAATTCATGCTTCTTTTGATGTGACTAAAACGAACAAGTTGGAAATCACGCCTGATGTTTTTGATTTTGCGAATGTGAACCATAGATTGCCATTGCACCTGGTGCTGAGGATTATTAAAATGCTTAACCAAGTTGATGTTGTCGCTTTCGACTAATATCTGCATGTGATTATTTTCCTTTGCCCAAACGAGACTATTAAGAATGACTATTGTCTTACTTTCCTCGTTGTTTCTTGCACGTGCTTTTGCTACTTCAGCATAAACAAATTTAGATTGAGAGTCATGAACTATCATGCCGGTACCTATAATTTGCTCAACATTCACGAAAGATGCATCAACATTGATTTTTATAAAGGGATGGGGAGGAGGTTGCCATTTGGCTATAATTCCTGCGGGAGGTTTTGACTAAGGGGCACTTAACCTTGGATAAGTTTTGATAAGATCAAGAATAGTACTAACATTATATAACGTCTGTTGAAAGCAGTGATCACATATTGTTTTCCATATATGCCATAAGATTGAAACAAAGTGAATATTATCATAAGTGCAACTGGTTTGGTCCGGGTTTTGCCAAGAGAGAATCCACTCGGATAAAGATGTGATATTAGTCGAAATAATATTAAAGTGGAACCAAATATTTTTTGCAAGAGGACAATGTAAAAGTGCATGCTCAATGGTTTCTATTTCTTTACAGTTAGGGCACTTAAAGACATTTCCAAAATACCTACCTATACGATTACGGACCGAAAGAGCTTTAGAACAAATTTTCCAAATAAACAGTTGGATGCGAGGGATGCCGGGGATAGACCAAATAAAGTTCCAGTTAATGTCTTGGGGTGGAGCGGGTTGAAAGATGTAGCTCAAGTGGTGATACATAGATCGGACAGAGTGATTACCCGATGGGGTTAGCTTCCATTTCATTATATCTTTTCCTTCGTTTTGGATAGGGATGGCTTTAATCAGATTACTAGTGGCGTCATTAAAGTTTTGTCTGAGAATAGCTTCGTCCCACGTATAGTTACTGATTAGTTGAGAAACTTTTGTAAGGGTACACTTAGTCGTATTTTGAACCGGTTGATTAATGCCTGGGATCCACATATCCTTCCATATGTTAATGTTTTCCCCGGTATGAACTTCCCATGTAATATAATTTTCTATAAGATCATAGTGTTTCCTAATAATCTTCCAGTTCCACGAGTGATGAGATTTGACCGAATCCGGGATATCAGATTTTGGATAGTATTTGGCTTTTTTTAGCTTTATAGGCCCAAATGAACCGTTGAAGTTTGAATCCAATGAGGACCAAGACAGCATGTTGGTGACAAATTTAGGACCCAAACAAAATTAATCAATTTTCAATTTAATATTTACAATGTAACATGCATCATTTACATGACTAATTAATGAGCTAATTATTAGGAGTAAATTCAACGTAAAATAAAAGTCTGTCATGGTATGCAATCCCGCTAAATTAGGCAAATACGACTCAACATTGAACATGTACATAATGGCCCACATGCATAGAATTGGAATTTAAAATGCTTTTCTTTCGGAAGAATCGACTACGATCTACGTTAGTCGTTACAAAGCATTGATACATCATCAACAGAGTCGTGGGTCGTGTGGTGGGAGTTGCGGGTCGTGCGCCCACACAGCCCCCCGCCCCCCACAAGGGGCCTACTTTTGGATTTATAGACTTATTGGGTATATTAAACTGAAGATGAACATTTAAACCGAAAAGCATAATAGCTCACTTGGTTAGCCAGTTGGCCGGATGAATGAGCAAGGGATGTGTCTTGAGTTTGAACTCAATGACTTGTAGAATAAGTTTGTGACGTTTTCTAAATTTTAAAACTTCACCTAAGGGCTTAACCTCACTCCTGATCTCCCTTTCCTTTTTTCTCTTCTTTCTCAAATCTTTTCTCTTTATCAAATTCATCTTCCTTGCATGATGTTGCATCTAATTTTACATTTTTTCTTAAGGTAATAATCATAATTTTAGTTTAATGGTAAAGGTAAGAAGTTTAAAGTTCAACAAAAAAAATAAAAAAATAAATAAGAAGTTTAATTTTTTTCAGTGTCTTTCTAAATACTAACATTTAGTTGTCCTTTGGCAACACTAAAATAAGTTACTTTTTTGCTTATTTAAGTAGAAGAGTCAAAAAGTTAGTTTAGTACGCATAAATTATCGACTTCTTTTAAGTTAAAATTTTTAGCTTTTGACTTCAAAGTAAAGTAACTTTTTTTCGAGACATGCATGAATTTTACTTGACGAATTTTTTTTGTCTATCTCTGCTCCACTACCACAACTAAACTTCTACCGTACCATTCTATCCTCACCACCACCACAACAAGCACTGCACCTCCCCCACCACCCTACCTCAACTACCACCACCACACCTTAACCACCACCTTCGTACCACCACCACCATACACCACCACACCTCGACAGCAACCACCTCGTAGCTCCACCACCACCATCACCGTACCTTCACCACCACCATGGTACCTTCACCACCACCATGGTACCTTCACCTCCAGCGCCACCATACCTCCATCATTACCACCTACACATCTTATCCATCATCACCATACCACCACCACCATAACTCAGTCACTATCACTCACATACCTTATCCACCACCACCACCGTATTTCAACCATCACCACCACCGTACTTCCACAACCACCATACTTTCACCACCACCGCCATCATACCTCCACCACCACCACCATAACTCCGTCACTATCACTGACATACCTTATCCACCACCACCTATCCCAATCATCACCATCACCGTACTTCCACCACCATACTTCCACAACCATCGCCACCATCATACCTCCACCACCACCGCTGCCACCATCATACTCTACCACCACCACCATCAAACATCAACCACCAGCACAACCTATGACCATATCGTTACTACCAAAATCACCACTACTTCGTATACAAGACTAATCGTGGAAATCATAAATTTCAAATTAAAATCAAGTATCTCTATGAGAAAGAAAAATAAAATTATCAAAAGTAAATTGAGTTACCAAACTAACTTTTTTGACTTTTTTTACTTATAAGTAACATTTTTACCAAATATACTTTTAAATTTTTTTTACTTTTTTAAAGCAAAAGAACTTCCACTACAAGCAAAAGTATTTGTACTTTTGGTTGCCAAACGACACCTTAATAAGTTCATAAAAATATCGTGTTTTTTTAATGACAAAAAATCGATTTGTTCATCGATTTCTTTTGGCGGGAGCGTAATAAAACCTTAGGTGTTAAGACTTTATCCTAGAAATTAGTTTATTTTCTTTGAATTCTAAATAATATTACGTGGAATAAAAACTTTTTCAAATAAAAAGAAGTTGTACTTGCAGAAATGTTAGACTGATTTGTAACCGCGTCACTGCTCCATCTGATTTATAATTTTATGGCACAAATTACTCTAAAATTGTTAGTTATTATCTTATTTGTAAAACAGTGTGTGCTCGTTCAAAGCATCCCCAATCAAAATTTGGCACTTGGCTCCTAAATTGTCAAGCACGGTCTGGTCATCAAGATGTGATAAGCACAATAACCGCTTAAGTTGCAAAAATGATTAAAGAGACCTGAAGGCCGACAACAACTACTTTATTTAGTGTCTAAATTACATGAGATAAATCTCAGGGATAAACTGCTTCCACTGAGACTCGATCCCAATACCTCATGGACTTGAGAGGGATGTCCTATCGCTACACCAATAAGTGGTGGACAGAATTTAAAAGAGTTAATTCCTATATGGCCCCTACTTTGTGACCAGCTTCCTTTATGACCCCCTATTTTCTGTAAATTCAAATTTGGCCCCCTATTTTCATGTAAATGTCATAACTACCCCTCCCATTAATATAAGTTTAAAATAAATTTAGTTAGGAAATATCTCTCTCCACCTCATTTCCACCTCACATCCCTCTCCACCACACATGTCTCTCCACCTCATCTCTCTCTCCACCTCACCTCTTTCTTCTCCGACGAAAGTCGCCGGCCGGCAACCTTCAACATAAAAAAAAAAAAAAAAAACTTTTTTTTAAACTCTCCTCTTTCTCTCTCTCTCTCTAAAAAAAAAAGAAAGAAAATAAAAATAAAAAACTCCCTTATCTCTCTCTCTAAATATTCCGGCGAAAGGGGGTTCCCCTTCGCCGGAATATTTAGAGAGAGAGAGAGAGATAAGGGAGTTTTTTATTTTATTTTTTCTTTCATTTTTTTTAGAGGAGAGTTTAAAAAAAAGTTTTTTTTTTTTTTTATGTGGAAGGTCGCCGGCCGGAAAATTTTCCGGCCGGCAACCTTCGTCGGAGAAGAAAGAGGTGAGGTGGAGAGAGAGATGAGGTGGAGAGACATGTGTGGTAGAGGTGGAAGTGAGGTGGAGAGAAATATTTCCTAACTAAATTTATTTTAAAATTATATTAATGGGAGGGGTAGTTATGACATTTAAATGAAAATAAGGGGCCAAATTTGAATTTACAGAAAATAGGGGGCCATAAAGGAAGCTGGTCACAAAGTAGGGGGCCATATATGAATTAACTCAATTTAAAATGATTACTAATGTTAGTAACACGGAATTTTCAAACAGACTTTAGGCACAATATGCTTGAAGTTATTTGTTTCCCTGGTATATTTCTACTCGAATACATCATAGTTACAAATTGTAATGTGGTTTTTATGAGCTTTCAGTTTAGATAACCAAAAACTAATAAATGCTAAAGAGATATACCATTTATAGTTTAAAAGCTGTCTCAGAATCTATTTCTCTTTATTTTTTTGAACTGGCAAAATATGTATTATAGCAACTAGGGAGCAGAGTTGAGGTTGAAAATTTAGAGGTCCGGTGCCAAATTTCAAACAAGGCCTCTTTTTATGCAAAACGCGATAGTTGAAAGAACTACTTACGTAAATTTTTTACGCAACGACCTAACTATAAAAGAAAGATTAAATTGTTGATAAATCTAAACTCAAAGTATGATCTTAGTATATGATTGACTTAACATTTTTCATGTAAAACTTTTCTAGTTTGACGAGTCTTTTATTTTCATAAAATATTGTCTTGAAATTTAAGAAATGAAAATTAAACTATGAGAATAAGGAATCAACACTTGGGGTTGTTTGATTTTTCCGTAATGACAAATGTTTATGTTTTTAGATAATCAAATGTCTGTATCTTGTAAGATTCTTGAGAGATTGAACTATCATATTCTCAATGTGTAACGGTCTAAAAATTATACTTTTGAATTGCAATGAATTTGAAAGAGATGTGATGTCCAAGAGAAAGAAAATAAGGCAAATTTTAGAGAGAACGCTAGAGAGCGAAGAGGGATTTGTGATTTGCTATGTTTATGTTTTATTTGATGCGCAAATGCTATACGAATTTGAAACAGAGTATTAAAATCAAACTATAAAACTTTTTTTGTTGAACTAAACTATAAAACTCAACATGACACATTTAGTTAAAGAAAGAGATAAGTATTGTGTTGTTTCTCTGGTTATCAATCGAGAAGTCGATTTCTCTCTGTATTGGCTTGATTTGGACAGAGTTTCCTTTCTCTAACTTATAGAGAGATAAACTATTAAAGAATAATGATTTATCAATATTCCTTCTTTCGGGCTAACCGAGATAGGTGTTAATGTAGTGGAGGCAAGAATAAATTCTCTTTCCTTAAGACATTTTACACCCCCGTAACAGTACCAAACGTTAGGGTGTATGCCTTCGGGATACAACGACTTTCCTTTCAAAGTTTTAAGATGGTACTTCTTTATTCTGAAAGCGGACGAACCTTTGTAAATATTATGAGCTCTTGGACTAATGCGGATGATCTTTTAGATGCTTCGGAAATTCAAATTTCACTCGAAACTTCTTTCTTCCTTTTTCCAGATATTCTAGTCTAACCAGAACTTCTAGAAATACTTCCTTAATTAGATATTCTAGGCTAACTAGAACTTCTAATGTTAGAAGGGAAGAGAAGAAGAGAATGAATTGAATTGATAAAAAATGAAGTGGATTTGATGGGTTTATATAGGAATTGAATAGGTGTATAGTGTCTTTTGGGTTAAAGAACACTACTGTTCGGAACCAGGGGGTATAACTGAATATAAGAGGGTCGGTTCATCTTGGGCCATCAGATTGCGCTTGAAAACGCGGCCAGATCTTGATCCATTAGATCAAA
>BEHA01000254.1:203911-240772 GCA_002897215.1 Eschscholzia californica subsp. californica
TAATGGAGAACACATAAAAAAAAAAAAAACTAACTTCCTTCCTCTTCAGATCTGCGATTTTGTTTCCTCCGGCGAAGGGTCATCCCTTCGCCGGATCCCCTTTTTTCTTTTTTTTTTTTGTTTAGTTTTTTCCTCCATTAATAGTTTTTAGGGTATCTTATCAAAACCACAACATTCTTCATCTTCATCTTCTTACTCACAGAGAAGAAGAAGAAAGGAAGAACCAGATATGGATTTACTAGAGAAGATGAAGAAATGTCAAGATTATACACATACATGCTTACCCAAAATCCAATCTTGCTTTATTCTTTGCTTTATTTCTTGCTTCATTTATACCATTTCTTAAGATCTTTTCCCTACTTATACCAATTACCCAATCAAAAGAAAGATATCTTAATTATGATTCAAAGGATTTTGGTTGGTTAAATCAAACTATGGGTCAATATAATCTCTCTTGAGTCTTGTGCAGGGAAGAAAATTTTGAATCATCAAATGGTTTAACTTCTATGGTTTTGTTGATTGACCAATTCAAACAAGATGAAGAAGAAGATAAAAATGAAAATAAAGATAGAGATGGATTACTGTGTGTGGTTTGTTTATGTAAGTTAAGAAATGGGGCAGTGGGTGGTTGCATTGACGGCGGTTCCCTTGTGATGGGGGCGGTTCTCCGGTGATGGGGGCGGTTCTCCAACGATGAAGACGGTTTTCCGGTGATGAAAACAATTTTTCCGGTGACGGCTACGACTTTCCGGTGACGACTACGGTGGTTATTTTAGTATTTGTATTTGTATTAGCATTACTTTTAGTCGACCTATAGGGACTTTTCATTCGCGACCTCTAGGGTATTCTCCTTCTCGACCTTTAGGGTCATTTTATTGAGTCTGTGTCTAGTCCCATTTCTTTCTCTTCATGAGGCACTTTGCATTTAAAGGTATGTAACTCTCATGAAGTTTTCAAAGGAGAGAAATAAGAATGATGTATCATCCATGTAAACAATGTGATTTTGTCACTTATTAATGGAAATGGTTCCCTTGGCTTCAAAAAAAAAAAATGGAGAACACATCCATGTCTCCCTTGCCTTTTCTACATGTACGGAATAAGTGATCGATATTTTCATCCTCCTCAGAAGTGGAGCACTTCATGGGTACTTGTCGGTTAAACTTTAAAATTCACATTTTTGTTGGAGAGAGTTTTTGATGTTTTTATCAATCAATGTTAGAGAGTTTGTAATCTTAGAGAGTTTTTGATGTTTTTATCAATCAATGATTTTCTACAAGTTAATTTTCTTTCTCATTTTCTTGATATAACTTTATTAAATAATTCTTTTTATGAGAAATGAAAGTTAGAGTAAAGAAGGACTACCCATTTCATTCCCATCCCGTAGGATGTGATGAGTGAAGTGGTGGGAACGGAGTGACGTGGTCGGCTCGAATGACCTAATCAGTTGAAACCCAATGGGGGGTTGATAGAGGTTCCCAACTTGTGCAACCTTAGCTCAGATGCCCTTTGCACATTTTCGGATGCTTGTTGCACAAGTTCGGCCTTCGGGGCCTTAGAACTTTAGGTATGAACTACAAAAAAAAAAATATTAGGATCCAAAAAAACAAATTTATTCATAAAAAACAAAGTACAAGGATAATTCAAGCAAATTAACATTACAAACTTTAGGTGGGTGCCAAACATACCCATGATACTACATAGTGGCTATTTTATTAACTAATATTTTTCTTATTACAAATCCATTCAGCAGCTTCAACTTCAGTAGCATTTCAGACACTAACCAGATCCAATTCAGTGCCCATGAGTGTTTTTGCCTAAAGAGTGTCCACGACCTGATTTTTTCTTTTTGAATTTACCAGCTGAAGTATGTCCAACTCCAATCTCCCCGTCCTTACTATTTGCAAATCCCTTTACCAGATCACGTGGTTGACCTTTCGGTTTACCACCTGGTAGACTGCATGGTAGACTGCATGGTCGACCACGTGGTAGAAGGCCTGGTAGACCGCCTGGTAGACTGCATGGTAGACTGCATGGTAGACCACCCTGACCAAATGCATCAACTAGTTGACCACGTGGCAGTGGCGGTAGCAGACCGCCTTGTTGATCTTGTACACCTTGTAGACCACCTAGTGGACCGCCTTGTAGACCACCTGGTAGACCGCCTGATAGACCACGCTTACGAAACGGATCAACTAGTTCACCACGTGGCAGTGGTCGATCACTTGGTCGTGGTTGACCAAGACCTAGTAGACCACCAAATAGACCACCCTTACTTGATTCACCCCTTACCATATCAACTAGCCCACCACTTGGCCGACCACCTAATGGACCACAATCTTTAAGACGAGAATAGCCCAGAGTCATCTCTGCATAGAAAACAATTTCTACAATCGGTGGCGGATTCATAATTTGGACTGAGGTGAAGCGAAATTATATACCGAAAAGACAAAAAGAAAACCGAACACAAACAATGTAGTTAAATAATATGATTGTTGTCCACCAACTTTTGGTGCGGTTACTTTTAACAAAAAAAAAAACTTTTGGTGCGGTCGTTGGACACGGTGGTGGACCCAGAAAAGTTTCTTTGTGGGGCACCTTTAGTTATAATAAGTTGTAAATCTTCTGAAAATCTTGATTTGACGTATGAACGAGTAATTTCTATACATTATTGTTACATTCTAAGCCAACTCAACTATTATTGACTTGTAAATTGTGTTGATTGTAACCAATATAAATAAGTAGTTGTATACACATTCGAATTATATAGAGAAGTTAAGGAAATAGAGAGGACAAACTCATTTTTTAAAATAGTTAGAAAACAACAACACAACCACTCATATATATATATATATATATATATATATATATATATATATATATATAAGAAAATGGAATACAAATGAGGAATAAGGGCGACATGAAGAAAAGTAGATGGAACAACGTATATGGAGTCAATAATGAATTTACAAAAAAAAATACTAAAAGATGGATTAATCTATAAATGAGGCCGAAATGGAGTAATACAGGACTAATAGGATAACTAATAAAAAACTAGTGATCATATACGAATTTACCCATGAATCAACAAAAAGGAAGGTTGCCGGACTCGAACATAGGACCTCCTAGCGTAGGACTTCATGTAAGACCACCACACCATCCTCTTTTTGATGCTAAGGATATGGGGTTTCTCCTACGCGTAGGACTTCATGTAAGACCACCACACTATCCTATTTTTTATGCTAAGGATATGAGGTTTTTTGTTTCTATATCTAGTTTCTCTGTTTCGAATAGGTAATTAACCATAGACCCGTGAAGGAACGTGCCCCCACGGGTCCCAACATGGGTCCGCCCCTGGTTGGACACCCCTCTTAAGCCCACGAGGTTGTGGGATCGAGTATCACTGAAAGCAGTTTGCCATCAAAATTTGTCCTATGCAATTTAGGCTATAAATAATGTAATAATTTTGCGTAATTTAGGCCTTTTTGTTGTCAGGGTTTAGGTCTCTTTCATTCTTGGTTTAAATTAGGCGGCAGGGGCGGATCCATTGCAGTGCGAGGGGGTGTCGCCGCACCCCCTGGATCTTCCCGAAAAATAAAAGTAATAGTCGTATTTTTTTCTTATATATATATATAATTATGTATCTAATTATGTATGCAAATGATACGAACAAAGCTTTGGCTTAGTGGTTAA
Organism: Eschscholzia californica subsp. californica; assembly: GCA_002897215.1. NCBI lineage: Eukaryota > Viridiplantae > Streptophyta > Magnoliopsida > Ranunculales > Papaveraceae > Eschscholzia > Eschscholzia californica. The sequence continues at coordinate 207,602 of BEHA01000254.1, forward strand.
GGTATGGGTTGGGATTCGACACTAGTCTAAGGTCAAGAGTTCGAGTCCCTCATTAAGCATTTTAATTTTTTTATATATGTGTTTATAACTGTATATCTAACTGTGCATGTGCAAAGATGACATAAACCGGAGCGTGACCCAATGATTCTGGTTATGTGGATGAGTGAACATTAGGTTGCGGGTTCAATTTGCATTTCATATATTTTTAGGCCTTTGGGGAATAAAGAAAAGTCTCTGGGGCATAAAGACTTAGTCAATCAAGATTGACTTAGGCGGCATATTTGTTCTTTAGTCCAAAATATCATTTGATTGAACATTGCTCCATAAATCCTAATCTTCATTTCACTTCTTCTCACTCTCTCTTATCTCTAATCTTTCTATCTCATGTTGATTATCTATTTTTTGCTCATTATCTTTCTCTTGATTTCCCCTCTGTCTTTCTCCCTCTCAATCATGTTGCTTGGTCTGTCTCCCGAAACAAGTGGAAGAAGAAACAAATCCAGTTTTAGGGCACAACATAGAGAATCATCTCTCTGTCTCTCTCACTATCTCTATATAGATCTCTTTCTCTCTCTATAGACCGCTCTCCCTCTCGCTCCCTAAACCCTCTAGGATTGTATATTAGGGATTCAAGCAAAAAAACTTCAGAAGTTTCAATGGCATATCGGTTTTCTCCCATTCGGGTACACACTAGCATAGAAATCAAATCTTTTGATTCCCTTCCTGTTTTCCCTTCCTGTTTGGTGTAAATTGCTTTCTTTTGGTGAGAAGGTTTAGAAATTCTTTGAATGTGTTGTTTTACTTTTAAGTGGTCTGAGTTTGTAAAGGTTGATGTTGAGAAACTAATTGTTTTACCAATTTGGATTCTTGAACTGGCTTGAGATAATGATTAGAACAACTTTTATTATCTGTGAGTATTAGTTTTGGATCTTCATAATCATAATTGAAAAACATAATAAAATCGAAATGTTAGTGGAGATCGAGATCTCAGTAGTCCAACTTCAAGAGAGAGATAAAAGAAAGGAGAAACGGTCGGATAGAGCACCAGGAGAGACTAGAGAGGCAGAGAGAAGGAATGGGGAGATGAAGATAAGGGGGGGAAAACAAGAAATACAATATGCTTGAACATTGGTGGAACTAAGAGAGATAAAACATATCATTTAGCTTATTTTCTTATCCACTTTAGCACTAACTTTGCCGGGTGCGGCTGTCTCCGTTAAAAGAGCTCTTTCAGCTATGAAACTAGTTAAAACACACTTAAGAAAAAAGATGAATGATCCGTGGCTGAATGATAGTAGGCTTTATTGAAAAAAAGAATTAGTGAAACTGACAATGAGTTGATTATGCGAACATTTCAAAATATGAACTCTCGTAGAGGTCAATTGCGTTTGTAATCGATGTATTAATATAATTAATGAACACAAGTATTTTTTAACATTATTGTTCTTGGAAAAAAATTTATTTAGGTGTATAAATCCGCACCCCCTAAGTGAAAATTTTGGATCCGTCTCTGTTAGGCGGTTATCGTGTTTATTACATCTTCATGATGTATCAATGCCTTGTAACGACTAACGTAGATCGTAGTCGAATTCTCAAAAAAAAGAATATATGATTGTCAAAATCTTTTTATTATCTACATCACCCATTTTTATTTTAGAACTTTTTTGGCATAACATCAGTTGATAGATCCAACGATTTTACCATTTATAACCACTTCAATACATAAGTCCGTTGGCCCTTTGGTACAGTACATTAATTTATTGAAACAGTCGATCTATTCTAACAGTAAGAACTTTTCAAATCAAAACGGGTCTGATCAATAATAACAATATCGGTTATATCTTGAAAATGCTAAACTTTCCACACAGGTCATTCATCTATTCCAAAACTTCTAATTTCATAAAAAGATTGATACAAAAGATAAAGGATAGTGAAAAAAGTAATTAGACATACAATATAACAATACTTACTTGGAAAATACATGAAGATCGAAACAGTGAACAAGGCGGTGAATAACAAACTTATGGAATTTTTAGCCATTGTTGGCGTGATTATGCTTCGATTACTAATCTGATTTGTGAGAATTATAGTTAGGGAATGCTTTATTTATAGCAACATATGGGTCTCTTTAGGTTGTTTATATATCATTTTATTATAACTATATTATATATCCTGATAATATATTTAGTTAACTTTCTAATTTTCAGTTAGGTTAATTCCGTTTGGCATCTAATTTGTGACTAACTCACCTTTTTGATCCTAAATTGTCCTACACTTCCTTTTGACTTTCAAGGTAAAAAAAAAAAATTCAATTTTTTCTGGAATATCCTTAGGGGACAAACTAGAATGAATTACAAAATTTTTAATATATCAAAGGCCACATCCTCTCCTCTTCTCTCATCTACTTCATCTCAACTCTCAGCCTCACCTTTCTACTTGAGTATCTGACAGAAGGTCACCAAGTAACTTCCGGTCAGCAGCCTTCAACCCTAAAAAGATTTGTTCTTCTCCCGACGACCTTCTGTCGGAGTAGAAAGGTGAGGCAGGGAGAAAGAGCGATGAAATTGTGGAGAGTTGGAATGAAGTGGAGGAGATAACTAGAGATGATGAGCCCTGTGATATTTTAAAAAATTTCTAGGAACTAATTAATTTTTGGCCTTGAAGTATATATATTTCTGGAAATAAATACTCGTAAAAAAGATTTAGCATTTATAGACCGAAATGAACAGTTGAACACTACTGGGGTCCAAGACGGTAAGTTTGCCACAAATTTAGGGCCAAAACAAAATTAGCCGTTTTTAATTTAATATTTACAATGCAACGTGCAACCCTTACTTGACTAATTAATGAGCTAATTTATTAAGAGTAAACGCAACATAAAATAGAAGTATGTCATGGTATATGCAATCCCGCTAAATTAGGCAAATATGATCCAACATGGAACATGTACCGTAATGCCCCACATGTAAGGCTGTGAATTCGGTCTGAGAGTTCAAAATTCTCCCAAGAACGCCCGGGTTCGACGGAAAAAAGCCCGCTCGAAGCTCCACATGGGTAGTATTCGTCCGGCCCGTCTCTAGATAATGGGCGGGTTTGAGCTCCATCAGAAAATCTCTTACCCAAGCTCTACACCCGCTTCTAAAGCCCGTGTGAAAGGCCCGCCTCAAAATCCAGTATAGAGGCACCCCTTCCCTAGTCTACACTTCCACCGCCAAAGATCAGAAGAGAACGGGAGAGAAGGAGCAGATGAAGATGAAGAAGAGAGGAAGCTATAATGAAGAATATTCTTCTTGTTGATGATGAAGATGAATAAATCTACAAATTTCTTCCATTTCATGATAATTCTTCTTGTTTCTTGATTTGTCGAGGTTTAGAACATATATCGTTTCAAATTTGTATCTCTTATTTCATTCTTAATATGACTATGAAAATGATAATTATTAGTACAAATTGTAATGTGATTTTTGGGATGGCTTCCAATTTAGATAACCAAAAACTAATACTCCCTCCGTCCCAAATTAAGAGTCTCATTTTGGTAAAGCCGTGGCTTTGGGGAATAAAGAAAATTCTCCGGAGAATAAAGACTTTTCTTAAAACTAGTCAAATAAGATTGACTTTTTATGTTTCTTTTTATTGCTAAGGGGCTTCTAATTTTAGAAGATGCTATAAAAAAGACCCATCCATCTCATCACCTCTCTCTACCACTTCATCTTCTCGACACCTCATCATCTTCTCCGGCGAAAATCGCCGGCCGGCGACCTTCAAACATAATTTTCTTATCTTTCTCTCTCCTCTCTCTCAATTTTTTGTTATTTAATGATTAAGTTCAATCTTTGGGAAGAAAAGAAATGGGAATTCCTCAAATTGATTTCAAATTGAACCAGTCAATACTCGAAGTCAATACAAACAAGCATGATATGATGTGAATATAGAAGAAAAATAATATAAAGGGAGAACTTTTTAGTTTCCACTCATACGAATCACCAAAAGGAATAAGCATTCAAAATCAGATTATCATCTTCACCACCAATAAAAACCCTAAAAAGTGAAATTCAACGAGTGAAGATCACCCAAGAGGAGAAACCTTCCCTTGGGTGCTATTACCGCCAATGCAACAAATAAGAAACCCTAGAATCTTAACCTCTCTGTATGCAAGAGATTAGTAGTATCTGTCTCTCTAATCATAACGAAAGAAAAAACCCTAAAACCAAAATCAAAATTGAAGAAGAAGGAGAAATAGGATTTACCTATGAACAAATAGTTGAATCTTGGGATGGTTAGGGCTGATAAGACGACGTTGAAGTTGAAGAGCGACTTTGGTTTGTTCGTGAGAACAGACCTTCTCTCTCTCTAGATCTATTCTAGAGAGAGAGAGAAGAAAAAAAATTTCAAGGGAGAGGGGAGAGAGAAAATAAAAAAAAAAAATTTAGTTTAAAAAGGCCAGCGCTTTGGGGAAAGCTAAATAGTTTCCGGGGTGTGAAGATTTGGTCAAAAATTGGTCAATTTTGTTTGACAATTTTATGTAGGGGGAAAGCAAAATAGCTTCTCCACCTCAGCTCTCTCCCTCCACCTCACTTCTCTCCCTCCACCTCATCTTCTCTCTCCACCTCATCTTCTCTCTCTCTTCTCCGATAGGTCGCCGGCCGGAAAATTTTCCGGGCGGCGACCATGAAAAAAAAAAAAAAAAAATTTCTCACATCTCTCTCTCTCTAAACTCCGGCGAAGGGGGTTTCCCTTCGCCGGAGTTCCGGTCTGTTGAAGACTTCAACAGACCGGATCTGTTGAAGAACTGACCGGACTGGTCTGTTGAAGAACAGACCGGACTGGTCTGTTGAAGAACAGACCGGAACTCCGGCGAAGGGAAACCCCCTTCGCCGGAGTTTAGAGAGAGAGAGGTGTGAGAGAAAAAAATTTTTTTTTTTTTTTTTTCATGGTCGCCGGCCGAAAAATTTCCCGGCCGGCGACCTATCGGAGAAGAGAGAGAGAAGATGAGGTGGAGGGAGGTGAGATGAGGTGGAGGGAGGTGAGGTGAGGGGGAAATTTTTTTATTTTGAGCCATATTCCCCATAAAATATGTTTCCCCGGAAACTTTTCGAAATTTTGCATATTCCCTTTAAAATTTCACACCCCGGAAACTATTTAGCTTTCCCCAAAGCGCTGGCCTTTAAAAATTGTCTCAGAATTTATTTATCTTTACTTTTTTGAACTGGCAAAATATGTATTAATTCAGAACCGTGCGGTGGCCTGTGCGGGCAGAGCGCCCACACTGGGCCCCGCAATGTAGAGGGCCCACAAAACTTTAATTAAGGGTAGTTTTTGTAATTGTTAATTAAGGGTAGTTGTTAACTATGACTACATTTGGCGGTGTGTTGATTGTTTCCCAACACGTTAACTTCCTTAAATTCCTCTCTTGCCGTTAAGCAATGTGGACGAGGGGCCCCGCAGTACTGATATATTTCTTTAATTCTCTTCTTTAATATTACGCTTGTGTTTCCATATGTAGTACTAGTACATTTCATTGTTTCTCTTTATTTTTATTTTTTTGTTGAAATGAACACTACTTTATATTTTATTTTATTCACTTTCTATAAATCACAACCGGCCATATTTTAGTTCCTTTTATCTCTCTGGTTATCTTTAACTTTTTCTATTTTTAAATTATCTTCACCTAAATTCCTAAACTATTTCTTATAAATTAAGGAAAAAATTGAAATTTGATGCACTGGTTCTAGTAGTTTTTTGATTTCTCCCATCTACAAAATTTTATATGGAGATTACAAATTACATAGAAAAAAAATCAAGTTTTAATCTAGGATATTAAATTTTTTTTTTTGTAGTTCATATCTATGACACCAAAAAACACAAATTTGAAAATTTGAAGAGGATGGAAAAGTAATAAGAAGAAAAAATTGATTCAAACCCAAATATAACCAATTATTTTGATTTTTTTGTTATTCTGATTTTAAAATATTTTTTAAGTTTTATTATACAAGAGAAAGAGCCCCGAATAAATTTGGCACTGGACCCCTGAATTCTCAGGCACGGCCCTATACTTTATTATAGCAAATGGGGAGGAGGCATAGAGTTACATCAACTCATAGGAGATGAAATGAGAACAAACAGTCACAAATGAACTTGAATAAAATTTGCTTTGTTCGGCCAAATAACACGACAACCGTAATTTCCTTGATTCATGCCACTAGTGGCGGACCCAGGAAATTTCTTATGTGGTGGCACATTTGATTATAGTAAATACAACAAATACCATCATCAATGGCAAATTGTCGAGCATTACTAAGAAGTTTTACCAAAATTAGTTATAAGTAACTTATTGTAAAAATGTGTTACTCAAACTAACGACTCCATGTATGTCATAACAACGCTCTTACCTAATTACGTTACGAAATCTAAATATATATAATTAGTGTTCAATTATATAAAAATAAATATGTACGAATTATATGTTAATAAGATGACTCTCTTCTTTAAAAATCCTCATAATTCATATTATGTAAAGATTAAAGGAGGACACAAGAGATATCAATGAATGAATTAAAAAAGACTACACCAAAAAAAATATACATGAAAGTGAAAGATGAAGAGGGCATATGGTAATATGGGGACTCAAAGAATTTTATTAGAGATTAAATGAATTCTAGCAAAGGAAAATCCGATCAGTGGAGCTAGGGGCAAAAATAAATAGGTAATTTTGAAGGCGTTGCCGAAGGGTTATTTGCGCCATTTATTCATACCTTGGGTTCTAAAGTTTGCCCTTAATGGGTAGTAGGAGCACTTTGAAGGGGTGCCTTTGAAATCACCCGAAACCAATTATTACGAAAAAAAAAAAATAACGGGGAAGGGACTTCGGGATTCAATACCACAACCTCTACAGTGCATGATTAAGTAGGCTTCCATGGAGACAAACATTATCTCTTGATAAAGTAGCACGATTAAATTATTTTGAAGGCTAAAACTTGGAATATTTGGAACTACAACTATTTCTTGACTCGGGACCGTGGGGGCACGTGACCCCATAGACCCCAACGTAAGTCCGCCCCTGCATGTCACCTTTCATCGGGCCAAATAATATTTATTTTTGTTCCCACACAAGTGTCAATTTGGAAGCTACTAGTAAGATGCTCAAATCGGAAAAGCGTGTCAGTGAAATATTAGTAGACCGATGGTAATTAACCCATAACATGAAAGTGCTATTTATTGAGAGAACCAACTCAATACAAGGATAATTCAGAGCAAATTCACACTACAAACTGATGTGAAATCTAGTTAACCTAATTAATAGGCTAATTAGACAAAATTAAAACTCGCAAGTGCACGATTCGTATGTGAATATGGTATGTATTATGATGAGACATGAAAATGTCCCATCTGAATCTCTTAACTCGGACTAGTTAGTCCAATTCGAGCCGTTACTCTGATGAATTACTTGTTTCTCTTACGCAGGTGTCTTCTAAAGAGTTTGGTGCGAAAAACGGTTAAAAAATGGGAGAAAGACACATTAGGAGCATTTTGGTCATTTGTGCATTGTGGTCATTGTTGATGCTCGGGTGGAAGAAGAGTTCATGGTGAACCTAGAGGCGAAAACTGAAGTCAAATCAGAGTCCGGACGAGAAAGATAGACTAGGTCAAAGATTGGATCAAAGAGAGTTGACCAAATATTAGATTGAGGACACATGGCGCTAATCCAGAGCGGGAATTCGAAATTCTCAGTACATATTCGGGTATTTCGGGACCAGTTTCATCAGTCGTTGTCTGCATACCCCGGATGCAAGATGCTCCCATGTTCCTGCCAACCAGTCAACTAAATCTAACGGTATCTATCACTCTCGGACACTTGTCATTACGAAAGGAGGCGCGATGCATCACTTCCATCCTCACGCGCTACACGAATCGCTCCTATTTCTTGAACCAACACTTCACGGTTGGCTGGTTCCATATTAAGAGGAATGTTTATTTCCCTTTCTCTCGTCTTCACTTTCTATATATATATATATATATATATATATATATATAGAGAGAGAGAGAGAGAGAGAGAGATTCATTTCTCTTGAAATAAAATAACAGAGGGAGAAAGGGTGATTGAAGAAAAGGAGAGAACTTTCATAAACAGAGAAAGAGTTAGATATAGTTAGAGAGATAAAGAGATTTTCTCTCTGATTAAGGAAAGAATTGAGAGATATTCTTCTTCTCTCTACTAATTCACAACAGTTTGAGAGAGGGATTTTCAAATCTCTCCCAATATATAGTGAACAGAGAACCGGTGAAGGATGGAGAAAGAAAGTTGCAGATTGTGTGCGACTTTTAGAAAAGAGATCCGAGAGAGATAGCTGGAGATACTTAGAAGATTGGTGCTGTCAATATTTTAGAGAGAGAAAGAGATTTTCAGAGAGAGGGAGTAGTTATTTTCTAGAGAGAGGATCAAAGAGATTAAAACCGAGAGAAAGAATTGACAGATTTTTAGAAATAAATCTACAAAAAAGATAATGGAGAATCAAAAGGGAAGGATAAAACAGAGCATCATCTTAGTTTTGAACAATCACGGTTGGGGGAGTTGAACAGGGAGCAAGACTCGGTTTTGGGGTATGTTTTCTTCTTCTTCTTCATCTCTGGGACATTAATGAAATATTATGAGAGAGGGAAGAAGAAGAACAAAGGAAATTTCAATCTTTTAGTTGGTAGTTGTTACGTCTCTGTTATTTGTTTTTTTTAGAGAGAGAAAGAGAAAGTGGGCAATTTGTAGAGAGAGAGATAAAGAATCAATTGAAACATATTTATTTCTTCTTCATTTTTGTTTCTCTGGAGTTTAATTATTCATAGTTGCATTAGAGAGAGGGACTAGAAGAAGTTTAAAAAAGAAACAGTAGAAAGCAGGAGAGAAAAACAGTGGGGGAATAATTTTCCCACAGGGAAATTATTTCCGAGAAGACGAGAAAATCGACTTCCCTTAGGGTCTGTTTGGTCTGTTTTCCTGGAAAATCGTAAAAACAGAAGGAAAACACTTCCCTTAGGGTCTGTTCGGTCCAAAAGCAGCAAGAAAAGTTAATTCTCTTTACTCTCTTAGTTATATATGTTTAAGTATTTATCTCTTTCAGCATAAGTAGCTAATTTTCTTTAATCTAGGGCTAGGATGAAACCATATTCGATCTTTTAGAAACATATTTTCAATTGATTTCTTTGATTATACCTTAAAGCTTAATTTGTTTTAGTTTGTTAAATCGATCTTCTTTTCACTATCTATGCTTTTAGATTCGATGCATCGTGCTTAGGTTAAATCATTTGACGATGCATACTTATTAATTGATAGACAATAGTTTAGAGATTTATGTTTTCGAAATAAAACAATTACATTTGTATTGATTATCGAGTTTTAACGAAAACATCTCCCGGAATTAGGATAGTTCATTATCCGAAATTCTGAGTTATAAAAAGAAAGTGATTTAATTTGTCTAAATATTTGTTCTTAAAAATGATTTTATGTGGTGAATTCAGAAACTCTAGGATCTCCCCCATTTAAGTTCCTTGTATCATTTGTATTTATTTTCTTTCCGTAATTTTATTTTAATATTTTATTCATTTCAAAACCAAAATCAAATCATTTTTAAATCTTATTACTTCCTAGTTTTAGAATAAGTTTAACTAGTCTCTGAGGAACGAACCGGTCTTTCTGGAAATATTACAACTTGACACCCGTGCACTTGCGGGTGTATACCTATTTTAGGTGTAACCTTTTAGGCCCATCAAGTTTTTGGCTCCTCTGCCGGGGACTAAGTTTTTAATTTGTTCTAATCTTGGAAAGTTCTATTTTTGGTAAGTTTTTATTTTTGGACACTTTGACTTGCTTTTTCATTTTCGGTGTGCAGAACACTAAGGAGCAAAGGAAAAGGCGCAACAAGGAGAGGAGCTCAAGAAGAAAAATTTAAAGTTTTTTTTTTTTGGTGAGAGAGGGACTTTAGACTTTCTAGTTTTTATTTTTGGATTAAAGTTTTGATCCTAAATTTAAGGGCTAAATTGTAACCGAAAAAAACCAAAACGAAGCCTCAGGTTCGGACACTTAAGGGAAGAGTGGCCCGGGTTGTCTACAAAGGTCATCGCCCGTCTTGAACGGGAGGTAATTTCTCTGACCACCCACGAATCCCCTGTAAGTGGGTACTTGTATGTTTTTTGTGTGCCTCATTGATTTGACGAACTGCTTAGTTTAATCGTCCTTAGTAAGGGCACAAACCCCATTACAAAATAAGAGTCGGATTTCATCACCGATCTCTTGCCCATTTAAGAAACAACGTTGCGAATCCCAAACCTCACTTAAATTAAAATCTGGTTTAGACATTGGCCTTAGGGTATCGAGCTCATAGGATCTTTGAAACAATTCAGGGACTTAATTTTTATTTGGGCATTCCTAAAAGGAAAGTGTCACTCCATTCTTTAAAAGGTCACCTCGAGAAGAGGAAACGTTACCGAAGGTTGGATGGCTATCACAACGTTCATCGTTGGTCGTCTCCAAGAATTGTTTGACTGTATTACTTTGACGGAATAACCCTCATAACAATTATAATTCAGGATTTGTTACAATATAGGAGTTGTCTAGACTTTTAAGTGAAATTGACCAACCTGTCAGTCGTCTAGATTTTGTATAGGTTGCTTGGTTGAGTCAGCTTGATTGTGGTTGTTTTCCTTCTAGGATCTTCGTAGTGCTTCCCCGGTTTTCGATTTAAAAACAAAATAATAATAATAATATTGATTGAATGATAGATGGATAGATCATGGTCCCAAAATAATGACAGAAGGGATGAGAGTTCTTCAAATCTACCATGGTGGTATTTAGCAAATGGTCAGAATTGTGTTAGTCATCCTAGATACAATGTGCATAATGATGGTCACAGGGATTATTATCAACCTCAAGAAGGTTATGAACCACATTATAGATATCCTGATAGATCATCTTACATGCATTATAGTAGAGAGTCTTATGGTCCAAATGTGTCCCAACCTCAATGGGATAACATTGAAACTAATGACTCTTACATGCATTATAACGAAGAGTTTTATGCTTCACACGTATCTCAACCTCAAAGGGGTAACGGTGAAACTGTTAACTCTTCCTCTTTATTGCACGAAACTATGAGTATGCTAGCTAGGAGTAATGGAGAGTCTTATACGCCACACGTGTCTCAACCTCAATGGGGTAAAGGTGAAACTGTTGACTCTCCATCTTTAGCATCATCTTCGTTGGTCGAAACTATGAGTATGTTAAGGAGGATTAATGAAGAGTCTTATGCTTTAAACTTGTCTCAACATCAACGGGATAACGTTGAAACTGTTGACTCTCCATCTTTATCATCATCTTCGTTGGCCGAAACTATGAGTGATCTTCAAAAAAGTTGTCAGACTTTCAAACAAAAGACTGACAATATGTGCAGAACTATACAAGAAATGCTCAATAGGAGAACTAGTATTATAGAAGAGGATTACCAGGATAATATAGAGTACAATACACAACACCCTGTGTATGATGATGAGGTTACAATTTTAAAGGACTATAGTTCTCCCGAAAACATCGTTATTGAGCCCAAAATCTCAGAAACAGTAGAGCCCAATATTGAAATATCTTCTCAGTGTGCTGAGTTTGAAATCCTTTCAGAACAAAATGAAGAGGTTGCTAGAGTTGAAGATGATGAGAAGCTGAAACTCCCAACTGAGGATGATGAATCTTGGTTGGCCAATTTGCTAAATGAGAACATTGACTCGCCTGACCTAGCCGAAGATTTAGAGTTCTCTAGGGACACCGATGATAACATGATAAAAGAAATTATAGAAGTACTGTCTAACTCGACTTCTAGGGACTGTGAGTCTGATAGCAGGATTTCTCCATTGAAGGAACCCAAAGTACCTGTTTTTGAGAACCCTAGTTTAAGTCTGGGTGTCATTGCTAGTCCTCTAGATTGCTTTGTATTTTGTCCCTCAAAACCATGTGTAGATTTTGAAGCACTCACTCCCTCTGTCGATCATCCATATGAAGACCCATTCGATCTGGTTTGTACTCTCTCTAGTGCGGTGCCAAACTTAACGACCTTATTGTCGTCTAAGTTTGGGGATTGCCCTTCTTTCTTGATAGTCTCACTTACACTATCACCAAGTTACAAAAATGTGAGACTATCATTCACTGAAAACTTTGTGTTTTGGGTGGACCCACAGATGTATCGATTATTGGTTTACAGTTAGTTACACTTTTGTAATCCAGTAGGTATAATTCTTTCTATTTTTTCGAGTCATCTGTTTCGTCTGGCTGAAGACGTTAAACTTAGCGCTTTCTGGGAGGCACCCCACGGTTAGGACGTTGGAATCAGGTAATATCTTTCCCTTCACCCTGTTATTTTTTGCATAGTCTTTAGAATATTGAGGACAATGTTTGGTTTAAGTTTGGGGATAGGAGATGGAAATCTTTGCTAAGTCCTTATTTCAAAATTTCAAAAAGGTTCAAAATTTTTAATTTTTGGATTGAAAACGTGAGTCTAGTTGTTTTTGCTTGTTAATAGTTATAAGTCTAGTTGGTTGTACTACACTTTTGCTAAAGATTTTTCCACGAATTTTGAGTCTTGAAGTTGTCTGTGCACTAGCCATGTGAGTGTTAGATAGGTGAAGAGTTGACTTTTCTGAGAGAACTTAATCGATCATTAGTGGAGACTTAACCTATGGGAGATTCTGAGCCTTTCTTGTGCTTCGAGTGATCTCTTCTGCGCTAACTCCGAGTAGAGTGAAGAGCTACTCAACCTAGTAATGCTAAAAGCGCTCATTCGATCTCTTGAGTTCAAATTTCACAACCACTAGGGACGTCATCAGGAATGCAAACCTTACTCTTGTAGCCTAGGAAACTTGAAAACAGTGTCGACTAGAGGAGGATAGAAACTCGCTCCACCATTAGAACCCTGAGAATTAAGGCATGAAGCAAAAGGAAGAGAATATTACCAAGGAAAGAATAATGTAAAGAAAGTATTTGTATTTTGAGTATAATACTAGTGTACTGGGAAAAAAAAGAAAAAAAAAAGAAAAAAAAAAAGAAAAAAAGAAAAGAAAAAGAAAAATCGAAGAAGAAAAAGTGTTTGTTTGTGTTTAAGTGTTTATCCCAAAGTAGTTCTTGAAGATTTGAAGACGTCGAGTTCTCAGGAGTTCTAGTTCATCCTTAGTCTATCGACCTCTAGGAAGCATTGTTAGAAAGTAGATCAGGTGAGAAGAGTTGGTTAGCTTCCCCATTCCGTATTAGTGGTTGTTTCCTTTCTATGAGATCAGTCGTTTATGAAAAATTTAGTCCGCCTTTTGTAATGTGTGGAGTTTTCCTCCATACTCATACTCACACATTAAGTGAATCATTTTTGAGTGACTTTAATTTTTGAATGTATGACCGTGAGGCAGTAGTCGAGGCGAAATGTGTTGAGAAAGTAATCGAGGTCTTGTTTGTTCAGAACCGAAATGATGCTCATATTGGCTGGTCACGTGCACTTCGAGTCTTGATTACTAGTAAAGGGATTTTTAGCGTTTGTATGGTTTGGTCGACTTGGATTACATTTCTATTAACTTTCGAAAGTCTACTGGATAAATATTTTTAGTCCACATCATATTTGAACCCTTCTGCATTTTTGGGATTTTGGAATTTTGTGGGTATATTCACTGCAAACCCTCACGAGACAAAACTCGTCCTCTTGGGTAACCTAGAGGTTTAACGGCTTGTTGCACGTGCTAAGTGCAATCGTGATTCCCTACGAAAGTGGTGAAATCGGTTTAGTTTTATCTTTCTATTTTGCTCGAGGACTAGCAAAATCTAAGTTTGGGGATGTTTGATGAGACATGAAAATGTCCCATCTGAATCTCTTAACTCGGACTAGTTAGTCCAATTCGAGCCGTTACTCTGATGAATTACTTGTTTCTCTTACACAGGTGTCTTCTAAGGAGTTTGGTGCGAAAAACGGTTAAAAAAATGGGAGAAAGACACATTAGGAGCATTTTCGTCATTTGTGCATTATGGTCATTGTTGATGCTCGGGTGAAAGAAGAGTTCATGGTGAACCTAGAGGCGAAAACTGAAGTCAAATCGGAGTCCGGGCGAGAAAGATAGACTAGGTCAAAGATTGGGTCAAAGAGAGTTGACCAAATATTAGATTGAGGACACATGGCGCTAATTCAGAGCGGGAATTCGAAATTCTCGGTACACATTCGGGTATTTCGGGACTAGTTTCATCAGTCGTTGTTTGCATACCCCGGATGCAAGATGCTCCCATGTTCCTACCAACCAATCAACTAAATCTAACGGTATCTATCATTCTCAGACACTTGTCATTAAGAAAGGAGGCGCGGTGCATCACTTCCATCCTCACGCGCTACACGGAATCGCTCCTATTTCTTGAACCAGCACTTAACGGTTGGCTGGTTCCATATTAAGAGGAATGTTTATTTCCCTTTCTCTCGTCTTCACTATCTAGAGAGAGAGATTTCTTTCTCTTGAAATAAAATAACAGAGGGAGAAAGGGTGATTGAAGAAAAGGAGAGAACTTTCATAAACAGAGAAAGAGTTAGATATAGTTAGAGAGATAAAGAGATTTTCTCTCTGATTAAGGAAAGAATTGAGCGATATTCTTCTTCTCTCTACTAATTCAAAACAGTTTGAGAGAGGGATTTTCAAATCTCTCCCAATATATAGTGAACAGAGAACCGGTGAAGGATGGAGAAAGAAAGTTGCAGATTGTGTGCGACTTTTAGAAAGAGATCCGAGAGAGATAGCTGGAGGTACTTAAAAGATTGGTGCTGTCAATATTTTAGAGAGAGAAAGAGATTTTCAGAGAGAGGGAGTAGTTATTTTCTAGAGAGAGGATCGAAGAGATTAAAACCGAGAGAAAGAATTGACAGATTTTTAGAAATAAATCTACAAAGAAGATAATGGAGAATCAGGAGGGAAGGATAAAACATAGCATCATCTTAGTTGTTACTTCTCTGTTATTTGTTTTTTTAGAGAGAGAAAGAGAAAGTGGACAATTTGTAGAGAGAGAGATAAAGAATCAATTGAAACATATTTATTTCTTCTTCATTTTTGTTTCTCTGGAGTTTAATTATTCATAGTTGTATTAGAGAGAGGGACTAGAAGAAGTTTAAAACAGAAACAGTAGAAAGCAAGAGAGAAAAACATTGGGGAAAAAATTTCACACAGGGAAATTATTTCCGAAAAGACGAAAAAATCGACTTCCCTTAGGGTCTGTTTGGTCTGTTTTCCTGGAAAATCGTAAAAATAGAAGGAAAACGCTTCCCTTAGGGTCTGTTCGGTTCAAAAGCAGCAAGAAAAGTTAATTCTCTTTACTCTCTTACTTACATATGTTTAAGTATTTATCTCTTTCAGCATAAGTAGCTAATTTTCTTTAATCTAGGGCTAGGATGAAGTCATATTCGATCTTTTAGAAACATATTTTTAATTGATTTCTTTGATTATACCTTAAAGCTTAATTTGTTTTAGTTTGTTAAATCGGTCTTCTTTTCACTATCTATGCTTTTTGATTTGATACATCGTGCTTAGGTTAAATCATTTGACGATGCATATTTATTAATTGATAGACAGCAGTTTAGAGATTTATGTTTTCGAAATAAAACAATTACATTTGTATTGATTATCGAGTTTTAACGAAAACATCTCTCGGAATTAGGATAGTTCATTATCCAAAATTCTGAGTTATAAAAAGAAAGTGATTTAATTTGTCTAAATATTTGTTCTTAAAAATGATTTTATGTGGTGAATTCAGAAACTCTAGGATCTTCCCCATTTGAGTTCCTTGTATCATTTGTATTTATTTTCTTTCCGTAATTTTATTTTAATATTTTATTCATTTCAAAACCAAAACCAAATCATTATAAAATCTTATTACTTCCTAATTTTAGAATAAGTTTAACTAGTCTCTGAGGAACGAACCGGTCTTTCCGGAAATATTACAACTTGACACCCGTGCACTTGCGGGTGTATACCTATTTTAGGTGTAACCTTTTAGGCCCATCATATTACGAAGTCGATCCCACGAGGATTTGTTCGGAATTAAGTCTAAACCTAAAACTAACTAATAAACTAGGAGAGAGAATAGTTGATTTTGCGAAGATGTTGGAAAACTAAAAATTGAAACTTAGAAAACAAAATAAATTTATGAGGAAAACTACAAGTTGGTAAATCCAGGATATTAGAATTCACCACTAACAATCATATTCGAATCTAATATCTAATTCAAACTATTATCCCTCTTTTGATAACTCAAAAATTATTAGAAATCAATCTTCAATTTTCGAAAAATAAGACAATTAAACACTTTAACAATGATCAAAACCCATAACCCACTTCACTTAAAATATATTGCGATTCAAATCCAAGTTGTTAGTTTATTAGACTAACTGAAGTACGATTAGTTTTGAAACTTTAAGCACATTAAAAGAGATAACAATATAAATATGATATTAAAATTCAAATACTCTTGTTAGGGTTTCATCCTCTATCCTAGTGGAAGAGTTAGAAACCCACGGATATTAAATACATGGTTCAATTAATAATAGACAAGTAAAAGAGAAGAGAGAAAAAGATAAAACCAAATTGATATTTGATGAAGCCCGTCGCTCCCGTCTTTTTCCAAAATTTGTCTTCAATTGTAGCTCAAGAATCTCCCAAAAATTAGACTCCAAAAGAAGCTAATGGCTCTCTTGTATTGCTCCTCTAAAGTTGCATTCAATGTTGGTGTGGAGTTGTGTCTTGTACTCTTGACTTCTTGGTCCTTTTATAGGTGGGCAAAACTTAATTAATTAGAAACTGCCCAAATAATCTCCCGCCGACTTGCAATAGGGAACCGAATGGAATTTGAGAATTCTCGGATGGGAACTGCTACGGGCAGTTAAATTTCTTGCTATAGGCGCTCTGCCCAATCTCAATCCCTCACAGTAACCGCCTATTTAAAAGGATGACATCATCCTTCATTGGTAATAAAAGAAGTGATAGAAAGTGTACTGTGTACAGCCCACGTGATTGTACTCATGAAATTGCATCTTTCAGATTTTAGTCCTTGTAACTTTTTGGCTTGCCCCCTATAGTCTGGCTGATTGCAACTTGCCCCCTATATTAACCTTTAGTCAATCCTTCAATCTTTTATATATTCCAAGGCACTCGCAACTTCTTCTAATTAACAAAGTCATTGTAATTTGGGAGTTTCCTGCAAAAACCATGTAACGTAATCTATTCCACCAAAATTAACACGTAAAGACTATAAAATACAGTTTGAGAAAGGAGTACTTCACGTACTCATGAAACATCCCCAGACGTAAATTTTGCTAGTCCTCGAGCAAAACAGAAAAATACTATACTAAGAAAATAAAAATCCTAACTCACTTTCGCAGGCATCGCGATTGCACTTAGCATGTGCAACAAGCCGTTAAACCCTAGGTTTCCCCTAGTGGACGAGTTGTGTCTCGTGAGGGTTTCCAGTGAATATACCCACAAAATTCATATTTCAAAATACAATAGGGTTCAAACTATTTAGATTTTAAGAGCAGTCAAAATAGAACTAGTTCACCCAACGTCAGACTTTAGAAAGCTAATAGAAGAAGATCAAAGTTTGAGACACTATTCAAGTACTAAAACTTTCTCACTAGTAATCTAGACTCGAAGTGTCTGTTGCTAGGCCATATGAGTATCATTTCTGTTCTGAGAAAACAAAACTTCAATCCCTTTCCCAATACATTTCGCCTCGACTTCAGCCTCACGGACATACACTTAGAAATAAAAGTCACTCGGAATGGTTTACTCGCATGTGTGAGTATGAGTATGGAAATGGACTCAACACATGATTTTAAGAAGGACTAAAATTTCAGAGAGACGATCTCATTGAAGGAATCCAACCACTTTACTAAGGATGGGGAAGCTCACTCATCTTCTCACCTGATTAACTATCTAACAGTACCGTCCTAGAGGTAATAGATATGATGTCGAAATGGAATTTTTGGGTTTCTGAGGATATAGACTCTTTGATATCATCGGAACTTTACTCCTTTGAAAATGTATTCTTTTTCATCTACTTGTGGTTGTAACTTTTTATTTTTTTCAACAATCTTTTAATCGAAGATCTTTACTGCTTCTTCCTTTTCCTTTATTGATTGTCTTCCTCTCAGATTTTTTTTTGAAGTGGTATGGTGATATGATCTTTTATCCTCTACTATGGTATTGTTTATCTAGTTTCTCAGACTACAAGAATGAGGTTTATTCGCATTCCTGATGGCACCCTCAGTGGCTGAAGAATTTAAACTCACGAGATCAAATGAGTTTTTCTAAAAATTGCGAGGTTGAGTAGCTCTTCATTCTACTCGGAGTTAATCAGAAGAGATCACTCGAAGGACATAAAAGGCTCAGAAATCCTCACTGGGTTAAGTCTCCACTAATGATTAGTCTAGTTCTCTTAGTAATGCTAATTCGTCACTTATGTAGTACTCATATGGCTAGGTAACAAATATCCTTAAGACTCGAAATTCGTGGCAAAATTTTTGGACAAGGATAGTATAACAACTAAGATCTAGAGCTATTAATAAGCTAAAGTTCCTCAACTAGCCTCACCTAATTTTATCGACTCAAAATTTTTTAATTTTGAACCCTCTTGCATTTTGAAATAAGGGACAAATTTTTGTTCCCCCATCCCCAAACTTAAACCGAACATTGTCCTCAATGTTCTAAAACTGAACAAAGAGAGATGTTAAAACAAATAGAAGGGTGAAAGGAAGGATATTACCAGATACTGGTGCCCCAAAACCTACCAAGTGTATGGGTTGCCTCTCAGTTAGCGCTAAGTTTATCGTCTTCAGCCAGGCCATGATGGCTCAAAGAAAAGAAAAATTTCTGTAGACCTACTGGATTCTGGTTTAGTGACTCCCCATAAAATAGTAATCGGAAAATCTGCGGGTCAACCCAGAATGTGAAATATCCAATGAGGTCTAGTCTCACGTCTATGTAATGATATAACAGTTTAAGTGAGACTCTCAGAGTGAATGAGCAATTCCCAAACTTAGATGATGATAGGATCACTAAGTTTGGCAATACACTAAAGATGACAGACATTGGATATAACGGATTCTCATAATTTGGTGAAAGAAACTTAAGGACCAAAAGGATAAAGCTTTTCCTGCAAGCTGCAGCTTAACGAGATCTGATGCATGATTTGGATCCATGTCCCAAATCTTCCAATCTCATAATACCATTGTCTCTTTCTCTCTCTAAAAGTTTCCTAGTGTTCTAATATAGTTGTTAATGTCTCCCAGGCAAGATCCATTACTATATTGTCTCTCTCCTTTCAGTTTCACTTTTTTCTTTGTTCTTTCTCTAACAATGAGTTAGTTACTAATGGTTTGACTTCTAAAGGTTCATGTTTGGCTTTCCACTTGAGGTGATCTACAATTGGCGTTGATTCTAACATAACATTTACTTCCTAGACATCTTCTTCCTTAGCAGCTGACTCAAAGTAAGCCAAAAGGAGCTCTAGTGGATCTTGAGATAATGTGGTTGGTAGAAAATCTTGAATTAACAACTCAATTAGGTCTACCTCATCAAATTCGTCAGGATTAGATGGGTGCAGTCCAGCATTGAAAATGTTTAATTCGACTTGCATGCTACCAAATGACATCCTCAACAACCCACTTCTACAAAAAGTGATTGCATTTGACGTGGCAAGGAATGGCCGACCTAAGATAATTGGGATTTGGCTATTGACATTTTCGACTGGCTCAGTATCTAAGACTATGAAATCAACAGGAAAAATGAGATCACCCACTGTAATTAATACATCCTCAACAATACCACGTGGACGTCTTACAGAACGATCAGCTAATTGAAGCATTACAAATGTGGGTTTCATCCCCTAGTCCTAGCTGTAAATATACTGTGTTAGGCAAAAGGTTGACACTGGCACCCAAATCAAGTAAAGCACGTTCTATGTGATGATCTCCTATAGTGCAGGGAAGTATCGGGCTACCAGGGTCTTTATACTTAAGAGGGAGTTTCTGCTCTTTAATGATGGAGCTGACATTCTCAGTTAGAAAAACCTTCTTGTGTACTTGTGGCTTACGCTTATGAGTACACAATTCCTTTAGGAGTTTTGCATAAGCAGGAATCTGCTTGATTGCATCGAGTAATGAAATGCTAATTTTTTACTTCTTTGAGAATATCTATCAATTTGGCATTTGTACCCTTTCTATCCGCAACTAACCTCTCAGGAAAAGGAGCTGAAATGGTACGGGTCCTCTCAAGTGAACTCATGTCTATACACTCAGGAGGTGGGTCACTATCTATTAGATCCTTGGTGGGTGAGGTGGTAGTAGTTTTACGCTTTTCAGGTTCTTCCTCCTCATCACCTATAACTTTTCCATTCCTAAGTGTAAAGATCGCTTGTACTTGTTCTTTTGTCTTAGAAGAGTTAGGTTCAAACACTCCTTTTGGGTTTGGTTGAGGTTGGCTAGGGAATTTTACCTGGTTCCCTCGCACTTAGTGTATTTGCCAATTGACCTATTTGTGCCTCTAACTTTAGAATGGACTGAGCTTGGGAGTTCATCATCTGAGTTGTTGTTTCTTGGAACCGAGCATTACTCTGGGCGAGTAATGATGGAGATTCCTCTAAAGACAACAACTTTTGTTTAAATAGGAGGGTTTTGCACCGTTGGTTCTTTAGGAAAACCAGGAGGAGTAAGAATATTCTCAGATTGAGTGATATGAGTTTGTCCGTTGGACCATGAGAAATTAGGATGCTTTCTCCACCCTGGGTTGCAGGTGTTAGAGAATGGATCAAACCTTTGTTTGTTCTCATACCTTTGATTTTGATAAAGAGCATTGGCTTGTTCATGTTCACTAAAGAATAAGGTGCATCAGTTACCCGTGTGTGTAGGATCTCCACAAACCGAACATGGGTAACTTACTGGTTCATTTCCTACACATAACCTGATTTGGTGTGCCCCTAGACTCGACAAAAGACTTTTGTTTACCTATTTCAACGGCCTCTAATCTTTTTGCTAAATCAACAAAAGCTGGATGGGATTCTATATGGTATATGCCCCCTTGTTAGCTACAGTTCTCCTAGGCTCTTTAAAGGGTTCCCATTGGTGAGATTTTTCTGCCACATCATAGAGGTACTCCATTGCCTCTTCCGCTGTTTTATTCACAAATCCACCATTGCAGAATGACTCAACCATGGTTTTAGTTTGATAATCTAGTCCATCATAGAGAATCTGGGCTAATCGTATTTTCTCAAAACCATGGTGAGGGCATTGTAAGAGGAGGTCGTTAAACTTCTCTAAATAACTACTAAGGGACTCTCCATCTTGCTACACAAAACCTGCAAGATTTTGCCTAATGGTAGCGGTTTTGTGTTTAGGGTTGAAGAAAAGTTGTGGTTAACTCTTCCCAATGACTGATCGACTCGGGTTGCAAAGCGTGCAACCAAGATTTAGCTTTCTCTTTCAGAGAGAAGGGAAACAAACTCAGTTTTAACTCATCCTCGGACATATCTCTATATTTCATGGTTGAACAAATCTCCTCAAATTCCCTAATATGGTGATAGGGATTCTCATTTTCCGCACCGCGAAAAATAGGCAACATTTGGATCATACCCGGTTTTAGCTCAAAATGAGTTGCGGTGACAGGCAACTGAATATACGACCGACTAGTCCTTGTGGGGTACATGTACTCTCTTAGGGTTAGTGGAGCATTCTCAATCATACGTTGATCTATGTTCTCACCCATTACTTCAACAAATTCACATCCTTGATCTCTTTTAATGAAACGACCTAAGTGATCACGAGGTCTAGGTGGCATAAACTGACACGGATAGAGAAGGGAATATTTTTTTTTTCCGAAAACCAAGGATTCACTACGAAGATCCTAAGGAAACAAACACAATCAAGCAACCTAAACAGAATCTAGCAACAAGTTACTAGACGTAGATTTAGTGAATGGCTTGTCTGATTTGCCTAGTAATCTAGACAGCTCCTACTTCGCCACAACACTTGAACTATGATTGTTATAAGGGTTACTCGATCAAAGTAGACGGTAAACAATTCTCCAGGAAGACAGCCAGCTATGAAAGCTGAAAATAACCGTCTTCCTTCGACAACGTTTCCTCTTCTCGAGGCGGCCATTTTGACAAGAATTGACTAACACGTTTTCCTCTGAGAATGCCCAGATAAAACTCGAGTTCTAGAGTTGTTTATGAAGTTCCTATGAGCTCGATACCCTAGGGTCACTGTCTAAATCAGATTTTAATTTTTTTACGAGGCTTAGGATCGCGTATGTTGTTTCCTAATTGGGCAAGAGTTCGGTGATGAAATCCGACTCCTATCTTGTAACTGGGTTCGTGCCCTTACTAGAATGCTAACACTAAACAGTTCGGCAAAACAATTAAGCACATGAATTCACACAATTACCCACTGACAGGGGATTCGTGGGTGATCAGAAAAGTTACCTCCCATTTCAGACGGACGACGACCTTTGCAGACGACTCGGACCACTCTTTCTTCAAGTGTTTGAATCCGAGGCTTCTTTTCTTTTCACCTCTTGCTAAATCTGAAACAATCACAAATAACCAGAATTTAGAAAGCTCCTAAACAAAAACTAGACACAAAATAATTTTATTTTTAAAGCTAATAAAATCCTAAACTATTAGTTTAAAAATCAATTCCAAATTTAGAAACAATTCCTAAAAACGCGTCCCCGTCAGCGGCGCCAAAAACTTGATTTGAAATCTAGTTAACCTAATTAATAGGCTAATTAGCAAAATTAAAACTCGCAAGTGCACGAACCGTATGTGAATATGGTATGTATTACGAAGTCGATCCCACGAGGATTTGTTCGGAATTAAGTCTAAACCTAAAACTAACTAATAAACTAGGAGAGAAAATAGTTGATTTTGAGAAGATGTTGGAAAACTAAAAATTGAAACTTAGAACACAAAATAAATTTATGAGGAAAACTATAAGTTGGTAAATCTAGGATATTGGAATTCACCACTAACAATCATATTCGAATCTAATATCTAATTCAAACTATTATCCCTCTTTTGATAACTCAAAAATTGTTAGAAATCAATCTTCAATTTTTGGAAAATAAGACAATTAAACACTTTAACAATGATCAAACTAACCGAAGTACGATTAATTTTGAAACTTTAAGCACGTTAAAAGAGATAATAATTTAAATATGATACTAGAATTCAAGAGAGGATAAATCTAAGGCCCAAAAAAGGAGCCCAAATACCAAATCCAACCCAATAGGGAATATTATCTAAAAAAAAACCCAAAAAGTGATTTTACCTCTCTATCCCTACAAATGAAATGGTTACCTCTCCTCTCCCTCACTCATTTCCCGCCCAAAAAAAGCAAAAATGACTTGATTAGACACAACCCTCTCATCACTCATGTCAGCCTTACTCTCTTCTCTCTCGGACTCCGCGCGCTCTCTCTCCTCTCTTCAAACCGGTGAGACACAAACCTCTCCATCTCTCTCTCTCTCTCTTCATTCAACCGATTGCTCACTATCTCTCCTCTCTATCTCTCCTCTCTATCTCGATCAAAACCAGAAAACCGGTCCATCTCTATCTCTCTCTTTCTCTTTTTCAAGCGAAACAATCTCCAGCCATTAAACCCTCTTTGATTCGAAACGTTACCGCCGAATCTCTCTCAACCAAACCTATTTAAGCAACCGGATCTACTCTTTTTTCTCTCTATTTCGCTCTGTTTCAACGAATCTCAAGCCTCTCTCTCGATTTCTCTCTCTTTCAAAAACAGGTACATCTCTGTTCTTCCTCTAACTCTTGATCCTCTCTCTGTTGTTGGTAAATTATTAGGATTGCTGGAACATTTTTGGGGTTTCTCGTTTCACATCTGTGGGTTTTGGTACAGTTTTAGGGGTGTTTGAAAAATTGGGGGAGTTTTCAAACAATTAGAGTTTATGATTTCAAGTTTTGTAGTCTGATGTATAGTCTGTGATAAATCATTTTGGGTTGTTTTTCGAAAAAATATTAGGGTTAAGCTGCTCTAAAGATTGTGTTAAAACATTTTGGTTGTTGTTTTGTGATTTCGGAACCATTTGGTGTTTATGGTTCTTCATCAAGCTTCTAGGTTAGTTTTGTTTTAACATTTAGGGTTGTGATCCGAAAGTTAGGTTTCTGTGGAGACATTTAGTACTTTGTCTTTGTTTTTTGGGGGTCTGTCTTTGTTTATGAAGGGCATGATTTGGTTTAGCATTGTGGGTTGTGTTGAAGAAATGTTGGATTATGTTTAGACATTTTGATAGTTGTTAGTGATTTCGAAAGCATGCATCTACACATAAAGGTCATTTGGGTGTTTATGATACTACATCAAGTTTCTAGGTTAGGGTTGTTTTAACATTTATGTTTTTGTGGAGAAATTTAGTCATTTGATCAAGATTTATGGGTTGTTGATTAACAGAATGTTTTTTTTTTTAACATTCATGGTTGTGAAAAAAAATTTAGTATATGTTTATACATTTTGGTTGTGTAGATACATTCTGCGTTTGTTTGTCTTTGTGTTTGTTTGAAACATAAGAACTTTTGCAGACATAAAACAAGATGGTTAAAACAAACACCAAGAAAGGAGATGGTGCTGATAAGAAACAACAGACTCCTGTGAGGGCTAGCCCCAGGAAGAGACCTGCTGAAGAGCCATCAAATGCTGGGCCAAGCAAAAAAAGGCAAGAAAGTTGCCAGCCCCCAACAAGCAAAGGTGTGTTATTGTATAAATTTTTTTTACAATGTCCTGTAATTAATGTTTGTGTTCTCACATTTCTTATAATTTTTATGCATATTTGTTAGTGTGTTGACATTCTGTAAAATGTTGCTTCAGTTATTGATCTGTCATTATTGTGTAGACCATTGGCCTATGCTTATTGTGTAGACACATTAAAAAATGATCTGCCATTACTTATTGTGATGAAGCATTCAGTTTACTGTTGACCATTTTGTTGAATGCCCTGACATTTCTGTTATTGTTTCTGTGAAGCACCGTGGGTTTACATCGAAGGCTAGAGTGCCGACGGAGGAGCCCAAACATACCGAGGCTAAAGAGCAGAAGAAGAAAGCTGCTTTCAATTACAAATGTAATTTGAAAGCAGTTTATAAGGTGGCGAGGGAATTGCAGAACGACATTACTGAAGAGCAAAAAAAGATGTTGTTTGCTTCACCCTTCGGGCCCTTGTTTAAGGCAGTGACCAGTATTACTTTCCGAAAGGAGAATGTTATCGAGAAGCCTAACAAAGCCATCTACGATCTGCTCTATTGCTTCGACAAACAGAGCCAAGCCTTCAACATCGGAGGGAAGATGATTCAGTTCACTCCCGGAGATGTTGCTTTGCTGTTGGGAGTCCCAATGGAAGGACAAATATATGAAGCATTCCCAACCAATGTCACCCTAGATGCCACAAAGGACGAGTTTCTGACCAAGTACTTCAGAGACTGTATGGTAGAGGGAAAGGCTTTATCTTTTGGCGGCCCCAGCATCGAAAAGGCTTTGCATGTGGCTGCAAGAACAAAGGCTCCGGCCATTGAGTTCTTGAAGCTCTGGATTATGTACATGGCAGCCACATTCCTGTTTGCTTCCGCTGCCGGCTCCTCGGTTGTCGGGAGTTTTTATCACAATCTCCAAACGGAGAGAATGATGAAAAGAGTTTCATGGGCGAGAGCTATTCACTCCTACATGATGGAGAGAATAAACAAGCACTCGGAAGACCCGGCAAAAGCTTCAGGATGCCTGACTCTTCTCCCCGTAAGTATTCATAACCATGCACTTAAATGTTTCATAATTTCTTATAGTGATAAAAGTCAAATTAGTTTGCTCTGACATTCTTTTAAATGTTTCATCATTCTTTTTGGGGGCTTATCTAATGCTAAAACATTTTGGAGAATGTTTGGGCATTTTATAAAATGTGTTTCCATTTCTTATGGTGATAAAGAAAAACAGTACTGACCTAAGAGTGTTTAATTTCTTTGCAGTACTGGTATTGCATGCACACCAGGATCCATGAGGACCTGGTTGGAGAAGTAGGGGTCAGTCCTAGAATAGCTCGATGGATGATCGAGCCATTCTTCCTTAAAGGACTGGAAGAAGAGCTGGAAAGCATTACAGAAGAGCAGGTAATTTGTTTTAACATTTCTTATAATGTCTCGGTGATTTGAATTAATGTTCTAACATAACTGATGTTTGAGTGACATTTTATGAAATGTTGGAACATTTGCATGAATGTTGGAACATTTAATTAAATGCATGTATTTTTTTAAGAAGTGTTGAGATAATAACCATATATATCCCTTCTTGTAGGTGAAGGTAGAGTTGGTGGCGGAGTCTGTGGAAGAGGAAGAGTTGTTAAAGTTCACGGAGAGGGTGGTGGAGGGGATGAATGAGGAGGAAGTAGAAAAGTTGAAGGAGGAAGTGGAGAGGTTGAGAGAAGAGAATTTGTTGGTTAAGAGAGAGTGTGAGATGGTTAAGAGAGAGAGAGAAGTATTAAAAGAGGAGGTGGAGAGGATGAAGAGAGAGAGAGGAGAGAAAAATGATGTATTGGAATTTGATTTTGGTGTCGGAGGGGAGGTGGATGTTAGAGACGAGGTTGGTAGAGATTTGGTGAGTGTTGGAGAGGAGGTGGAGGGTGGGGAGGTTAGACAAGAGGTGGAGAGTGGAGAGAAGATAGTGGAGCAGGAAGTAGCCCCAAAAAATGCGGAACAAGTAAACGTACAAGCCCGCAACGAAAAAGAAAGTGATGCCGAAGCCCAAACTGAAGGAGCAGAAATAGACAATAAGGGTAAGAAGGCAATTTCTGATGAGTTGGAAAAGGGTCAAACTTCAGGGGAGGGGCAAAACCAGGAGCAGAAAGAGAGCCAAGTTGCTGGGTCAAGTGAGTAAATGCTCACGCAATTCTTTACTTCTGTTGACATTCCTGTTTTTGCTTGATAAGAAGTTGGAAATGTTGGAGCAAATACCAGAATGCTTCAACATTTGAGATACTGTTATAAAAGTAATGAATATTGTCTTTTTTTAGATTTAAGTTGGTTTTATTTATAGTTTATTTCTTTTAAGCAACGTATTAACTTGTGTGCAATCAATCTATCTTCTCTGAAATTCTTACTTACTTGTCAGATGATTGGTATGAACATAAATTGTTCGGCCATCGTTACAAGTTTTTTGATAAACGGTAAGTAAAAGAGTTCTATCGTACTCCCAAGATGTCTTTTACCACGACAATTGAAGACTGTCTTTTACCACGAACGACAGTAGAGTGGTCGGCTAAGTAATAAATAAGAAACAAACAAGTAAGTGTTCTTCTCCGCATAAATACGTAAAATGTTGGAACATCCGTGATAACGTTTATATATATTGATCAAGAATTGGAGAATGCTTTTTGTTAAGATTTGGTTTTCTATCGAATGTTGACTAGTTAAACGTGTGGTGGTGGGGGACAGGTGAAAAGATATTTGCAAGTGTTTTGAATGTAGGTGAAAAAGAGACGGAAGAACTAGACTTTCAGCTGACTTGGCCTTCAACTTTCTTTTCAGAGGTTTGTGAAGTGGCCAAAGAATATGAAAACTACGAGATCGTGGAGAATGAAAGTTCTTCGGAAGACGATTTTGTAAATAAGCCACAGGTTGAAATGGCTGAAGTTGTTCAAACGAAAGAGAAAAATAAACAAAACTCTCTTGTAAAGAGGGTAAAAACTCAGCCAAGAACCCGAACTTTGACCGAGAAAGGCAAGCAACTCGAGAAAAAGAAAACAATCAATGTAGAGGACATTATAGAGTTGGTAGCCGGAAAGTCAGAAGAGGAGAAAGTTAAGAAGCTTGGAAACTGGAGAAGAAGCCCAGTCTGGAAGAATGTCAAGGAAGATGAAAAGGGTCTGATGGAAGAATTCCTCAGGAAAAGTGACCAAAGGTACGAGTAGGTTACTGTAATGTTCATGCACTGACAATAATGTTTGGACATTCTTGTTTGTGTTGTAACATTAATTTTAGCTTACTGTAATGTTCTAGCATTGGCTGATATGTCCTATCATTATAAAAGGTGACACTGTTTTTTCCACATTTTCCAGTACTAAAGTGTGGTTTAGTGACGGGATAAACGACATATGTGGAAAGCAGCTCGACATGTTGATGATGAATCTAGAATGCGATTCACAGATAATCAACTTCGTCACTAATCACAAGGAATTGAAAGAAAAGTGTGTGCTTTGCCTCCCATCAGAGATCTACGTAAGTGAAGAGATTAGAATGTTTTCCTATCGTCATCTTTTATATGAGTGAACATTTTGATAACTTTTTGTTTGTTCGACAGACAATGATAAAGTCGGAGGTCAACCAATCTTCAATCGAACATATGCTCAATCGCACGTTGAGTAATAATGCTGGGAAACCGGAGATATTGTTTGTGTGTGCACCAATCTGCCAACCAACAACGGGGGACGCAGCAAGGGGGGGCACTGGACACTATTGATATACAATGTATTTCTCCATAGGTGGACCCATTATGATTCAATGTCATTTGACAAGAAGAAGGCCAAGGACTGTTACGAAAATGCCAGGGAGTACGCGGCATATGTCGAGGATGTAATGGAAGAAGTTGGGTTCACAATGTTTGGAACCCAACAAAAATATGCAGATGTCGTTGGGGAGCCAGAATTCCCTACTCAGGGAGAAAAGTAAGTGTTCTCACTCTTTATTTGTTCCAACATTATGATGCATGTTTTAATTAGTTTCAAATTGTTCAAACATTCCGGGAAATGTTGGAACAAAAACTTATATGTTTTTAGAAATTTGATAAAAACACACGTAGTTATTAATAATTTAGTCTCATTTAACATTATGTTTCAGAATTGTCTGTGACTGTAGAAACATTATTGGTTATGCTTTAACATTTCGTTTGTGTCTTGAACAGCCCGGATTGCGGTCTGTTTGTCATTTTGAAAATTGAAGAGCTCGTGGCAGACTGCACGACAAAAGGACCCAAACAGCGTACAGAAAACCCAGATTGGGCATCCCTGGCACAAAGGAAGAGGGCCAAGCTAACCCACAACATTTTGAAAGAGAATACGATATCTTGGAGGATGGCCCGAGCTTGAAGTAGTTTCCCCTGTGTATGTTTTTTTTGTAAATGATCTTTTTTAATCAAAAATAAAGTAGTTGTTCAGGTAACGGGTTATGTTCATATCACTAAACCCGAAACGACTTCATTCTTGATTAGATTACAAACAAATATGGTTTGTAAATTATTTTGGGATGTTAACAACATACAATGATTTTGGATGAGATGTTTATGTTAAAACAATATGAAGTAAATTTGAATATATTATTATTTTTCTTCAACAACATGTGTAACATGCATTGTCCCTTTAGAGTTTGTTTCAGGGAAGAACATACACAGATATGTTAGAACATTCCTTTCAGTGCTGGGACAAATTGATAAATGTTTGAGAAATATGTAATAATGTTTCTTCATTAATACGAATGTATTCAAAAAAATCCATAATGTTGACACATTGTAAATAATAGTAAGACATCTAAGGATTCATTCACTAAACATTTTGTAGAATGTTATAACATTTTCACAAGAGAACAAAATATGTACTAAATACCAAAAGATTTTTCTAAAACATTCAACACAATGTACAGACAGTCTGTAACATGTTGAGACATATCGTTGATGTTGAAGCATTTAGAAAAATGAGAACTACAGTTGGGCCCGACATGTTGCACTGTTGTGATAAGAGGGTTGGTTGCACCTGCGACATATTCTTTTCCTCCTGGTAACATCTCCGGAACTCTGCAACCGTGTTGTACGTGGTCTCCCTGGTGCCCTTTTAACTAGTGGAGGAAGAGTCTTGGTTAATGGATCAAAAGTATAGGGTTCGTCATAATTTGGAACGGGGTAAACACAATGTTTATGTGTTTCTGTAAGCCTCAACCGTCCAGACTGGATCGTAAAAACATGTACTATCACCCCGAGTCTTGTTGATGCATAACATTGCATGTTGACACGGAAGCGAATCTACTTGCCAACGCCGACAAGAGCATGTGAGAGTACCAAGATTTACGGAATGGCGTGGAGTCGAATATACTTCATAAATAAGTGGGGCTGCCTCGACGTATCTCCAAGTCTCCGCAACTTTGTATTTCGCTTGTTGCTCCAAGTTAATGGATGGGCAAAGAAATGTATTCCATCCAATAGCGGCGTCTCTATGCTTTCTCATCTTGTTCATAATCTTCTGTCTTATGGCATCCAACAATGCTGTAATAGGGAGAACGCGGGCTTTCTTTACCATGTTGTTGAAGCTCTCAGACAGTTGGGAAGTGATGGCGCCATACCTGTAAGACAACATTATAACGTCCGTCACAACATTTTACGGAATGCTTATATTGAATCATGTTGTGTTCCAACCGTACACTAAATGTCCTTTCATAACAGAAGCTATGATTAAATGTGAAAAAATTACTGGGTAAACTTAAAGTGTGCCGGTAACAAGGTTCATGGTGTTTCAACATTTCAACTGAAAATGAGTAAACAAAATACCTATCTCCGGGGAAAAAGGAATCTGCCCATGATTTCGGATTAAGGGATTGGAAAAACCTCTCCACATTGGTTCCACCCATCTCAACCATTTGTTCAATGGTTGCGTGATACTCGCTCTCGGGTAATGCACGTGCCGCCGTAAACATAAGACTTTGAAAATAACGTGACTGGCGCGCCCCGTTACGTATTCTCAAGTTTAGATTACATCGTAAGTGCCAAACACAGAATGAGTGGTGAGCGGTGGGAAAAACATTCTTCACGCCTTTTAGAATTCCAGCATGTCTATCCGAAATAAAGGTGTAACGTTTGATCGGATCCACCACTAATTTCAAATTTTGCAGAAACCAATCCCAATTATGATCATTCTCAATGTCCACAACTGCGTAAGCAATGGGGAAAAGACCTAAAAAAAATAATAATACAAAATTAGTGCTGTTGATTCATAAAGCAATAGTGATTAGCAAATGATCAAATGTCTAAACATACGTGGTAATGTTCAGTGACACCAATAAATGACGCATCATCTCACTGGATGTAGCGACATTGTAGATCATGTTCTTAAAATTTTGTCAAGTGTTGGCAGGAACATTAGAATGTTAACGTACGATGTGAAAATGAAAACATACCGTCGTTTCCATCCTTGGTAACCGCAGCTAAAATGCAGCCATTAAAACGTGTTTTGGCGAATGTTCCATCAATATAGATCACGGGACGACAGTGTTGAAACCCAAGGATAGATGCGTGAAGCGCAATAAAAACTCGGACAAATCTATTGGTAGTGGGTTCGATTTGCAAATCAATTATGCTATTGGGATTAGTAGTCGCCAAAGAATCTACGTACCACTTCAACTTTGCATAGGAATCACCCTCCTGCCCAAATACTTTGTCCATGGCTACCTTCTTACCACCGTAAGAAAAGTAATAGCTCAACTCAACACCGTAATCGTCTTGAAACTTTTCTTTAACTTCAGCAGTACTCCAATTTGGGTGTTTTCTGATGTCGTCATCCATTAGGCTGCCAACAAGTTTACTAGAGAGTTTGGGATCCGCAGGTTTGAGAACAACATCGAGACAATCGTGTATCGGTTCGTATTCTTTCAAAAGAAACACGGATTTACATCCCAATGGTGCAACCCCGTGGACTCTCCAATTACATCCGGGTTTGGAACAAACGGCAGTCACACGACATGGTTCATTCTTGATATATTTGTAGTTGTTCTTGGTTGCAATGGTATAACGACCAAGAGCGTGTCGAAAAGCTTTGACACCACCAGGGAATATTTGCCCAATCTCCGTAAATACGTCGCCCCATGAGTCACATACTAACTTCTTGTCATTATTTTGAGATGTAGAAAGTGACTTTTCAGTTTCCATACTGCAAAATTGAATAAAAGGTTATGAAAGTATCATCAATTGTCTTAACAGGTTAACAAATGTATGAACATCTAGTGTAATGTCGCGGCACCAGGGAGAATGTCTGGACATGCCTATGAATGTTCAGTTATCAATGAGAATGTGGTATAATTTAATGAAATGTGTGAAATTATGTGAAAATGATGGATAACATTCTACTGAATGCTTCGAATATGTGGTATAATCAGGTGGTCCAAGAAGCAATGTCTGATCATTCTATCAAATGTTGGTCAAACTGCTAATTCAATAGCTATGAAACAAATGTGTTAACACATGATAAAGTACTTGTAACATGTAACCAAATGTTCAGAAATTTTTGTAAATGTTAACACAAACGTTAAAGTTATAACAGAAACAAAAAAGATGTACGGACAGCGAAAGAACTGTACGGACACTTCAGAAACTAAGCTTTACATGAGAAGGATGAACAAAAGCATACAATCTCATAAAAAAGAGTTTCATCATCAACAGTTACCTGGATTTATAGGAGAAGAAGATGGTGATTCGAACAAGTTGATGGCTGGAGAAGATGAATAGATATGATGAATGAAGAAGAGGGTTTGTATCTCGGTTTGTGTCTGTAGGTGATGACTGAACGAAGATGATGAAAATATTAGAGAGAGAAAGGTGAAAACGAAGATGATGATTGAAGAGATGATGACTGTAGAGAGAAGAAGGTGGAAAATAGGGTTTTGGGTTCGATTTAGGTAGAGAGATAAGAAGGTGGAAACAGATTTTGGAGAGAGAAAGTAAATCAGATTTTTGAGAGAGAAAGATGTGATTTGTTAGAGTTGTTGGATATATATAGGAGGGCAAAAGAGGGTTTAGAAGAAAATAGGAAATCTTAGAGATAAGAGTTGGGCCCGGATTGCACATTGGGATGTGTATTTGGGTTTGATATGAGTTATTATTGGATTATTGGGTTTTGGGTGAGATATTAAACCTTGTTGGGTTTTTTTTTGTATTTGGGCCCAAAATTTGGGCCTTTCATCAAAAAATTCAGAATTCAAATATTCTTGTTAGGGTTTCATCCTCTATCCTAGTGGAAGAGTTAGAAACCCATGGATATTAAATACATGGTTCAATTAATAATAGACAAGTAAAAGAGAAGAGAGAAAAAGATAAAACCGAATTGATATTTGAT
>BEHA01000254.1:243914-272247 GCA_002897215.1 Eschscholzia californica subsp. californica
CCAAAAGTCATTTCTAAATCATGTCATTATTTATAGAAAATCCTTTTTAAAGTTTTAATTTTTTATATTCAAAATAAACAATAGATTTGTATTTTTTTAATTTAAATTTTGGTTTTTCAAAAAAAAAAAATATATATATATATATATTATAGAAAATCCGGGCTAGCCCGACCCGGCCCGGATTCAACCCGGCCCGGCCTGGGTCTATACCCAGTCCCGGGCTGGGCCCTTGTATAGCCAACCCGGGTTGAGCCCGGCCCGGGAAATTTTCAACCCGGGTTGGCTAGGCCCGACCCGGTTACTAGCCCGGCCTGGACAGGCCCGGGCCGGGCCGGCCCGGCCCGGCCTTTTAAGCATCACTAGATATGCCCCATCTGGTATTCTGGCGTATGGTTTAGGACTTTAGGTCTGGTGCAGGTCAGCATCTTTCACCCTCTCTAGCATTACTGACATTCTAATAGAGACCTAAAAGCTGGTATATAAATCTACAAAAAGTACACTCAGCTCACCTCACGGGACTCCCACTTGAACCGCATGCGAGAGAAACAAGGCCACAAGGGTTTCTTTCGTTTCTCTCACAAGCTGTTCAAGTGGGAGTCCCAAGAGGCGGGTTGCCTAGACTTGTTGATAAATCTATGTATTCATGTGTGTCAATGTGAGCTAGTAGAATTTTGTGTGGTGTGGCTAAGATATTAGGGATCTGGTGTGAAGTTTTAGCCAGAGACTCTATAGAGTATAAAATATGAGTTAACCTAACATAAGGAAATATATGCGCCGAAAAGATTTTGGGTGTGGTCGGTCTTCTATCCTCTCTCACACTAAACAACTATGGACTTTCATCAAAAAAAAAAAAAAAAAACAACTATGGACAATAAGGTAACATACTAGGCAATAGCGTGATTTGTAATGGTCTAAAAAATGTACCAACAGGAGGAACCAGTCAAGGGGAAAGCTACCGAAGAAGAAAAAAGCATTTTGGAGAACTCGATCCTCATACTTTTCCTGTACAAACCAACTATTGAATCGGTTGAGGATCTACTTTTCAATGGCAGTTCTCTTTGAATAATCCTCAATAAAAGAAAACGCCTGCGATGATGGTGGAGAGTCTTTGTCCATGAAAAAGTTAAAATAACATGACAGAGTTACAAAGAGGGTGGATTAGGTAGAACTTTCTATTTTCGAATTTCTCAACTATAATATCGACAACCACATCTTCTTAGAAAAAACGTGCTTCCTAAGGTAAATTTGGTGCCACCAAACTCTTACATGTGAATTTTCAAGTAGAAGTCAGTTGTTGGACTAGTAAACACTAAACTAACTACCCTCGGATGAGTGAATGTGTAATTCATACTCTATTTAATTCTTCTCTACATTCTCTCAACTATTTCGTGCACGCGCTCACGCTCACCTTCCTATTTACCTTTCAATCTTGCTCAATATAAATAGGAAGAGAGTGAGGAAGCCTTTCCCATCCTCATTATCTTCAAACTTTTTAGATCATTTTTTGCATGATGGCCTCCGACAAGACGAAAAAAACTGCTTGCGTGACCGGTGGCACCGGATATATAGCAGCACTACTTGTTGAAATGTTGGTATCAAAGGGTTACGCTGTTAATACCACTACCAGAAATCCAGGTTTTAATTGTTTCTTTTTAGACGTAGTATCGTGGTCAAAGATATATCTTACAGTCATAGATCATACTTTGAAAAAAAAGAGAGCATCTATAGGGGTCCCTCAAACTAATCTGACCCGTTTTCCTTTTCGCGCGCCCACAGACTGGAGCCGTACGAGGGTTCTCAGACTGGGCCTAGTCCGTGCTGGGCTAGAACAACACGAAATTAGGCCAGTTCGAGCCCACAGCGAGAGTGAAGACGGGCCTGAGCAAAAATGCGGGAAAAATTACAACTAACTGGCAACTACTATTGATTGTCAAAATTCTTAATGATGGACAAAATACCCACAACTTTGATTTTATACTCAAAGAGATAAAATCTTTATGTATAACGGATTAGTAGCAGTGAAACAAAGCTAATTGCTTGAGTAAGGTTCTATTTATTTTGTTTCAGAGGACGAGAAAAAGGTAGGTCATCTCTTAAAGCTACAAGATCAAGGAGATGTGAAATTATTTCGAGCAGATCTAACCGATGAGGGGAGCTTCGACGATGCTGTTGCTGGTTGCGATATCGTCTTCCATGTCGCGACACCAGTGAAATTCGATTCTGAAGATCCTGAGGTAGTAACAAGAACACAATAAAACAAGAAGACTAGTACTCAGACATATTTCTCAAGGTTTTATTATTTTCATTTGATTAGTTAAGATAATGTTGATGTTATTATTAGGTTGATATGATAAACCCAGCTATTAAAGGGACAATTGATATACTGAAAGCCTGTTTGAAATCAAATTCAGTAAAGCGTGTGGTTTTAACATCTTCGGCTGCTGCTGTATCAATAAATAATGAGCAGGGAATGGGTCATGTGATGGAGGAAGGATGTTGGTCGGACGTCGATTTCTTGACTTCTACAAAACCATTTGGTTGGGTAAGGACTCATCAATCAATCAATTTAGTTGATTAGAGTATTAGATCCTACTCATCTATTTAGTGTGGTATGTCTTTACATGCTTAAGCCCTAGATATTCAAAAATTTCCGAGGGTGCGCGTGAAATCCTATGGCATATAACAATTATGGGAGACGCTTTTAGAACTGTTGTTATCTTCTTCAAACTCCGCTTAAAAGGCATGAGGAGGATGTCAAAAAATGTCCACTTCCTACTTTTATATAAAATTTTGTGATCTGTTTACAGGGGTATCCAGTGTCAAAAACACTCGCGGAGAAAGCGGCTTGGAAATTTGCCGAGGAAAACAAGATTGACCTTATAACTGTTATCCCTTGTCTAGTTATGGGCCCATCTCCAGCTCCATATATCTCCTCCAGTTTCTCTCTTACCATGTCACTGCTAACAGGTAAAATGAACCAACAACACTGACCCAATTTAGCTTTATAACTTGTTTTGGTGAAAACATAGAGATTAGGGTAGAGAGAGTCTCAAAACCAATGAAAAAGATGTTACTAGAAAGTCATGTATGCACAACTGAAATGGCTAAGCCCAAACTTAATAAAGTAAAATTTTGGGTGTTAATGTGAAATGTGCCTTTTGGTTTAGTCCCGCATTAAGTAGTAAAGGAGTATGAGGACTCCTAGTAGAAAAATTAGGATGGATTCACCTTTCAAAGGATGTTGCTTGAGGAGATATCCATGTCTCCATGAGAGGACCGACTTAACATATCCGTCTACTGTGGCTGTGGGTTATCATGTGTAATACCCTTTGTTATTTTCATTCGAGTGCAGGGAACAATGAACTAATCAGCACCATGAAAGGCATGCAGATAGTATCAGGATCGATATCTATAACACATGTAGAGGATGTTGTTAATGCTCATATATTTCTAGCTGAGAGCGAATCGGCTTCTGGTCGATACATCTGCTGTAACGCCAATACTAGTCTTCCCGAGCTTGCAAAATTTTTGAACAATCGGTACCCACAGTACGACATTCCTACCGAGTAAGAAGAGTACATATATATATATATATAACTCATTTGAAGTTCCTTCACTAGAATTTGAGTTCTTCAATCAATATCACTACTAATATTCTCCAGACACTATTGAAGCTTACTGTGCTATATTTTTGCAGTTTCCAAGATGTTCATGCTGAGCCTAAGCTGAGGTTTTCATCAGAAAAACTTATTAGAGAAGGGTTCAGTTTCAAATACAAGATCGAAGAAATGTACGATCAGTCCGTGGAGTACTTCAAATCAGTAGGACTTCTTCAGAACTGAAGAGAAGAGATTGATCAATGTCTGGTCTCTTCATAATATGAATGACATCCTTCTTCTCTATTAGATATCTTAATGGCTTATTTTGTCTGTCACTATGTTGCAACTTCTTGTGTCTGTATAGTCCCACATGGACAAAGATCATTTTAATAATGAAGAAAATAATATTTAGGTCATTTATGTTACTTTCTAATTGGTTTTGAATTGGAAGTCAACAAATTTAATAGTGTTTGCTATTGTTGTTGATTTTGGTGTATGTATTGGTGAAATTATCAGTTTGATATAATCCGTGATCGAATTAAACAATGTAGTATAATCATCCTCTTATATGGAGCTTATAAGACCTCATTTTGGTTGCTCAGGAGTGGATTGAAGGTGAATATGTTATTCAGGTGGTATTATGTCTTTTTTTCTTCCTAATTTTATTTAGTTCGTTTTTCTTTTTTCCTTTTATTTATTATAATTGTATTTACGATTTGTACGAGTTAGTAGGGCTGCAGGTTAAGATCAGTGTCAAATTTCATCTGTTTTTTACCCCAAGACTTGCGGTCTTGTTTCAGTCGAATGGTTCGTTCACCAACGAAGTTGTGTTTCCATCCTAAACAAAAAGGAGTTGTATTATTCATCACGAGATTATCAATCCCTCCTGGTGTTTGGTTGTCTATGCTTTGCCCATAACATTCATATTTTAACAAATTTGACAAACGAGCGAAACTTGACAGTTTTGTTGGATTGCCTAGGGGCAAAAAGGGTTATACAAGTTACGACCTTGAGAGCAAGACACTATGATTTCCTTAATGTTCGTTTCCTTGAAGACATCTTTCTGCATTCATTTGTCTCCGTTGATTCTTCTGAGTCCTGAACTTTCACGCCTTTCAATCTCCGAGTTTGGATGAACCTATTGAGTACTCTCCTAAGATTGCTACCCGCTTCTTACAGGAAGAATTTTTTACGCCTTCTTCGGTAGATCGTCTCTGATACCGATCTATCTGCGTCTCCGTTAGTTTTCGTCGTTGATCAGGTCTCTGAAGATCTACTTACCTCCTCTGGTACCTTGGATAATTCAGTTGATGCTTGCGCATCTTCGTCATCGGACTCTAGCCCATAACCACCTGATGATTCGGTTTCTGTCTCCATTTCCACACGCCCTATCTGCGTACAGAATCCGCTGCCTATCTGGCTGACTATATAATTTTGAGTTCTGGGTCTTCTTCATCTCAAACTTCACAACCGTTGGTCGATTAATTGCCTTCATTCATTTCAACCCCTCTCATTGGCCTTTCCTCACTTTTGCCTTGACAACTAAGGAACCTACTTACAAAGTTGCTTCCAGGGCCCGTGCCTGGGAATTTAAGGGCCTAGTGCGAAATTTGAATCTAGACCTTTTTGAACAAAAAAACTACAAACAAAATTTGGACAAGCTATAATTTCTTTGTTAAGATGTATTCCTTCTTTGTACAAGATATAGTTTAAAATCTAAAAGTAGATTTTCGAATGTAGCATTTTGTATCATGATTTTCACATACATACCTACAATTTTTTTTTACGAATTTTAGACATCTATTTCTAAAAGTACTTCAAAAGATGAAAGAAATGCACCCAAATACATAACAAAATGTAAAAAAAAGTGTAAGTAAAAGATAAAGAGTCAATTAGCAATGTACCATGAACCTTAATTACAAAATTAGCTAAAGGAGTAAAATTAGTTTTGCGGCCAGTGGGTTTTGAACCCTCACCAAACGGATGGAATAAAAAAACTTCCAACCATCCCGGGTAACATATGTTTTGAAGTTGGAGGGTTTTTTTTAGGAGAGATAAGGTCCGTGTGACGTCATAGGGCGATTTTTCCCTTTCCTCTCCTTTCTCGACCAACCCTAACTTACTTTACCAAATCGAAACCCTAAATCACAAAATCAAGCAACGTGATCTTGAACAAACATATCAAAATCAAGGTAAAAGTGATTAAATCATCTTGGTTCAAGGAGATCTAAGTATCATCAACACCAACGCCCAAGGGATAAGCTTGGCAGCAGTAATCATCTTGGCGAATCCATAGCACCAACCACCAGGGAAGTCCTTCCTCTAACTCTGTATATTTCATTTAATTATCTTGATGTGCTTTAAGGTTTAGGATCATAACAAAAATCGTGGTCCTTTAAGCTCAGTTTGGTTTCTTCTCCGTCATTAGATCTTGGTTAGGTTCTGTGATTATGAAGCACAGTAAAGGGTCTCACTCCTTCTTTTGGTAGTCTAAGCTTAATATCATTGTTTGATTAGCAAATTACCACAATAGTTTTTCGCTTCCGATCAATCCAGAGTCCAAGAGTTACTTAGTATAAGATCTAATCAGATTAATTCCCTGATTCCTTTTACCACTTGTAAACCCCTCTTGTTTAATTTGTTTCACTGCTATACTACTTTGATCACTAGGTGTTACAGGCCAATATTAGGTTGTCATAGTTTTATCCTTATCTCATATGTTTATCCTAATTTGTTTCACCTGGTACATAGCATATTATACAGACCGTTTTCTCAACTTAGTTTTATCCTTAACTCATATTCATCTTGCATTAGCATAATCTAAATAGCTTTTACTGTTATAGTACTTTTATTTTGTAGTATTCATATGGATAATCTTCTGATCTTACACTCAATTTCTTCACTTGATTAACTAGGTATTTTATGTTAAAAAAAAAAAAAAACTAGGTATTTTTAGTTTAAAGTTGTTGGTAGTGGTGTTTTTATCTGTTTTTACTTATATTAGCTAGGTATCTCTTTTATTTTCAGCAGTATTCTATCTCTCGGGTGACCGTTGCATTTAGTCTAGTCTCTACCAATTATTTGGTAGGCTCTCTTGTGATCTTTCTGTATGCTGCTAATAGGATAAGTAGTGATTAATACTTTCATCTTCATAGAGATCCTAGCAGTTCCTG
Organism: Eschscholzia californica subsp. californica; assembly: GCA_002897215.1. NCBI lineage: Eukaryota > Viridiplantae > Streptophyta > Magnoliopsida > Ranunculales > Papaveraceae > Eschscholzia > Eschscholzia californica. The sequence goes on from BEHA01000254.1 coordinate 250,687, forward strand.
ACTTTGTTTTATGTGAATATTAGTTATCTTATTACTTCTTGTTTGTATTATATCTCCCATTGCATGTCTACTAATCCTCTTCTGTACTTGTGTTATTATCTGTCTGTTTTGTTACTTGCTTTCTTTGGCGGGCTTTTCGTCGGAGAAAATAAAGTTTTGTGTATAGGCTTTTTGGGCTTTTGTCCTCTTACCACGGTTGAGAGACAGGCCTATTCTGTCTCTACACCCATCATGAATAATAGCATCCCTAGATTAGATAACCCTTCTATCTTAAGTTGGAATTTGAGGGGAGCCTCCTCTTTCCTCACTAAAAAGTATATACACAACCTTATTACGAAAAACCATCCAGATATTGTCTTCCTTTCGGAGACAAAAAACAAATCCAACATTATGAACAAAAACATCCGCATAAGTAAAAATTATGCTAGTTACTTTGTTGACCCGATTAACAAAGCTGGTGGTCTAGCTATGTACTGGAAACATCACCTGAACATCACCATTAAGTATTCTGACAATAATATCATTCATGCGGAGATGAAAATTGCCAACTCGACCACTCCCATCATTATCACTGGCTTCTACGGTTCCCCATACCACAAGCATAAAATTAAACCTTGGAAAACCCTTAATCATCTCAAGCCGGAGGATGACAATCCATGGATAGTGATAGGAGATATGAACTGTATTCTTGACCCCCTTGAGAAAAGTGGGGGCTCGGTTGTTTCCAACTCCCACATGCCTAAGATCTTAGATATTGTCAACAACCTTAGCTTACTAGATCTGGGCTATCAAGGTAATCCGTACACGTGGAGTAACAAACAGTTTGGTGAGCGTCTCATTCAAGAAAGATTGGATAGGGCTATAGCTAACATGCAGTGGTTTCAACAATTTCAGTCGTCGGGAGTTACCCATCTAGATGCAGTGGGTTCTGACCATTCACCTATTCTCCTAGATAACAAAAACCTCAACCAGCTTAGCCCTAAACCTTTCAAGTTCATTCGAACTTGGATGACCCACCCAGAATTTCACAGTTTTATTGCGGAAAACTGGACTATCCTAAAAAATACCATTACCCCTAACAATATCCAGCAAGATCTTAAGCAGCTCAGCAAAAAACTCACTTCCTGGAACAAAAAGGTTTTCGGCAACATTGAGAACAATATTAAGAAGATCATCCATAAACTTCAAAACAGTGCCACCAAAGAAGATTACATTAGTCTGAACCTTAAGCTTGAAGATCTTTACGCCCAACAAGAAAGTCTTTGGAAGGAAAAGTCTAGGAATAACTTCATCACTCTGGGAGATAAAAACACCAAATACTTTCACTCCCAAGCTATTCAACGTAACCGTACTAATCAGATCAGTGCCATTAAAGATAAAAATGGAGATTGGCAGGATGATATCAAAGAGATCCAAAACACCATCACTGAGTACCTCCTAGACATCAGTACTTCTATCAACCCCAAGGAAGACCCTAACACTCTTAACCTGTTCAACGCTGTGATTACTAATGAGCAAAATCATGATCTGCTAGCCATCCCAAGTAAGGAAGAAATCGATCAAGCCATTCAGAGTCTCAAGAAGGAGGCAGCCCCTGGTCCGGACGGCTACCCTCCTTTCTTCTTCCAATCGAACTGGGATACAATTAATGCAGATATCTACGAACTGGTTCAGAACTTCTTTAATACTGCCTACCTCCCACCTGAGATCAACCACACACATATCTGTCTCATCCCCAAAACCCCTATTCCTCAAACCCCAGCGGACTACCGTCCCATAAGCCTTCTCAACACTACCTATAAAATCATTACCAAGTTGTTGGCCGAAAAACTTAAGCACACCTTGAACCCCATCATCGCGCCATTCCAAGCAGCTTATGTCCCGGGTAGACAGATTACCGATAACATCATTATGGGGCAAGAAATCATACACTCTTTCAAGAAGATGAAAGGAGCAGTGGGATTCTTCGGTCTCAAGTTAGATATGTCAAAGGCTTTTGACAGAATTGAATGGAAGTTTCTCACTGATATTATGAGGCGATTGGGGTATGACGAACACTGGATTAGGATGATCCATACGTGCATTTCTACTTCATCTATGTCAGTTCTGGTTAACGGTCGCCCGGGTAACGTTTTCTACCCCTCTAGAGGTATTAGACAAGGCGACCCGCTCTCCCCTTTCCTCTTTACTTTGGCCATGGAAGGCCTTAGTCGTAAGCTGATGTCGTCTAATAGTAACAATAGATTCTTGGGATTTACTACTAACAACTCTAACCTTGAGATTTCTCATCTTCTTTTCGCTGACGACTGCATCATTTTCGGCCGGAACACGATCGATAACATTCATAATCTCAAGAACATCCTCAACGAATTCTGTGAGACCTCGGGCCAGACGATTAACTACACCAAATCCAATATCTTCTACTCCAAGAACTCTCACCCTAAATTCAAACGCCTTATCATGAGGACCCTCAGAGTCAAATATGCTTCCACCTCCGAAAAATACTTGGGTGCTCAGCTTTTTATTGGAGCTCAAAAGACCAAGGTCTTTAATGATATTCTAGATCAAATCAAGAATAAGCTCAATAAATGGAATCACTCCTTTCTCTCTCAAGCTGGTCGCACAGTGGTCATCTCGGCCATCACTGCGGCCGTACCCCGATACCAGATGCAGTGTTTTGCTATTCCAAAAGGAATTAGCAAACGCATCAGGTCTGTTCAAATGACCTTTTGGTGGGGTAAGTCGAAAGGTATATGCACCAAAGCATGGTCATATATCTGTCTTCCGAAGAATCTCGGAGGCCTAGGTATCCACTTGCCTGAGTTGGACAACACCGCTCTGCTCTCCAAGCTTGCGTGGAGGCTTAAAACTGAGCCAGAAGCTGTATGGGCTAAATTTCTTAAAGCGAAATATTTTCCCAAGTCGGATAAACCTGGCCCAGCTAAACCCCATCATTCTTGGAGTTGGAAGACGATCATGAAACATTACAATCTCATCGATGATCTGACCACGTGGGAGGTGCACTCTGGTGAAGATATCAACATCTGGGATGATAACTGGATCCCAGAGGTCAACGGAAAGGTGCAAAACAACTATCAATCCAGTCTGAACAAAGTGGCCCAACTCATTACGAACAACAACTGGAACAATGAGATTCTCAATGCCAACTTTGATATCACGACGCAAAATTTGATCAAAGCTATCCCGGTGAACAGCGAAGGTAAAGATCAACTCAAATGGAAGCTCACTAAATCAGGTAACTTTACAGTCAAATCGATGTACCAACACATTAGCACTAATAATATCACCCCCTCAGCTAACTCGCATAACTGGAATTTCATCTGGAACCTTCCTACTATTCCTAGAATAAAAATTTTCATATGGAAAATCTGTGCAAAAGCTCTCCCGGTGAGAGACAGAATAGGAAAATACATTGACAATAACTTCACTTGCCCTAATTGTATGCATACCGAAACAATTGAACATGCACTATTACATTGTGCTATTGCTAGAAATGTTTGGTTTAATTTTAATATTATATCTGAAAATATTATTTCGGTCTCGGAATGGATCTTCTCGTGGCAAGAGGATAACCAAACTTATTATACTAATGACGATATTCATTTTGCTAGCATCCTTTGGATATTATGGAAAGTTAGATGTGACCACTGCTTCCAACACGAGATAAATGATCTGGATAACATCATTAGAATGATTAAGGCATTTCCAAAAACCAACAAAAAACCTAAGAAAATTAATCAAAAACCTCCCGGGAAATGGCAACCGCCAACAGTACCTTTCATTAAAATTAATGTTGATGCATCTTTCACTAATGTAATATCCAATTCGGGAATCAGCTTAATCGCACATAATGAAGATGCAAAATTCATAGCAGCGCAATTGAAAACATTGAGGGCAAGAAATAGTGAAGAATGTGAAGCAATAGCAATCTTAGAAGGTCTACGTTGGGCGAAAGAACAAAATCACAAGTCAATAATCATAGAAAGTGACAACTTAAATCTAATCAAGAACATCCATGATAAAAGACACTCTGTCAACTGGCAATCTTTGATTCATATCCGAAGAATTCGAGAGAGCAGAAGAGAATTTGATATAGTGCAATTCAAATACACCAAGAGAGATCTCAACTTGAATGCAGACAAGCTAGCAAAATGGGCGAGAAAGAAGAATAGAAGCAAAATGTGGCATAATGTTCCTTGTATTTTAGTTGATAAATATTGTAATAACGTTTATTCCTATTAATGACAGAATAGTTTCAACAAAAAAAAAACATATGTTTTGGTACACATCTTTTTCTTTATTTTATATATTGTAGCTATTAGGATATTATTGCAAACGGACCCTTGTCGGCGGGGGGCCCTGTGCGGCCGCCCTGCCGGCACGGCCCAAGCACGGCCATGGTTGCTTCAGCTTCTATTCGTTGGTGCAACACCATGACCTAAGAAATTCAGCTTTGGAAGACAACAATACATTTGATTCTAAAAGACTAAAAGAGTAACTAATTAAAAGTGTAGTTGTAAATAATAATAAAATAATTTTTTTCAACTCTTAAATAAAAAAAGTAGACTTAAGAAATCACTGGTCCGGCCCGTAACTAATGCCCGCAGACTGGCCCAACCGAGTAATTTACCAGTCTCAGGTTGGGCTTGGGTGTAGCCAACCCGGGTTGAGGGCCGACCCGGAAGTATCCCAACCCGAGTCGTCTTGGCCTGACCTGCAGACCGACCCAACTTATTTCTTGATGGCCCTGACTTTTTTTAACACCACTAGAGTTTATAAAATAAAATATCGATCAGACCCAGGTTGAGGGCACTTATTATCATACTTCTGCTCTTGGGGTAAAATTGGTCACTATTCGCATTCTTCTATCTCTTGCTTCCATCTACGGATGATACTAACATCAGTTGGATGTTAACTATGTTTTCGTTCATGACAACTTGGATGGCCATTTCCCTAGTTTTGGTAAAACAGGTGATATTCGAGTTTGTCGCTTGAACAAATTTTATATGGTTTGAAGCATGCTTATCGACAATGATTTGCCATATTTTTTTCTGGCTTAAGGGTGTAGGTTTTCCAGTAATTTTTGATGGTATCTCTATATTTACATACTTATCTATATTGACGACATCATAATTGCGGACACAGATGAAACGAAATTCACTCTCTTTGGCGACGTCATGAAGATCGATTCTCTTAAGAATGTGGGACGTCTCCAATACTTTATCGGCATTGAGGTATCTCATTCTCGCAAGGGTATTTTGCTTTCCCAAAGAAAATATACGTTTGACATTATTCGGAATTCTGGACTCCTCGCGCCAAACCTAATTTCTTCCTTGTGGAACAACGTTTAAAATTATTACTTATTGAAGTACCCCTTTGGAGCAGCCTACTTTGTTTTGTTGTCTCGTCGGGCGCCTTCTCTATGTCGCTGTCACTGGTCCCGATATTAGTTTTTCCCTGAATGATCTCAACCAGTTCATGCAACATCCACACTCTTTCATATAGATGTTATCACTCGAATTTTCCGTTATTTGAAGGGAACTCTTGATTATGGGATTCTTCTTCATAAGTTCATATATTCCTATGACAAGATAGTTCGTAAACCAAAAAGAACAAATAATGTAACTAGTAATAAATTTGGAGTATATAGTTGAAAATTTTTGAGTCAGGAGCGTGATCCATTAGAGCATCTCCAATACAAGACTCAATCTTAAAATTGTAAGTGCCACTTACCATTTAACTTTTGTTCATAAAAAATCTCTTCAATTTAAAATTCAATTGAGGTCTTAAGATGATGTCAAAACATTTAATTTAAAAAACAACTACAATGCAACACTCAATCTTAATAACTTTGAGTGCAAGGAAGTTTAGAATTTTTTCTTGAAAATTCTCTCCAGCGCAACACTCAATTTGGATCTCTAAGATGATGTAGAGGTAGTTAAATAGAGAAATCTTAAGAGGACACTGCTATCTCTAATTGTCCAACTCATCAATATTTGAATTTGAACCACTAGAAAGTCATCATATATTTTTTAAATAACTAATTATTTCTTTACAAAAATAATAATGTCACATAAGTAAATAGACAAGTTTAGAGTTTTGCATTAGAGACACAAAGGAATTGAAGATCTTTATTTTCGATACAAAGAATGAGAGTCTCAATTGAAACTCGACACATAAGACTAATAAAGGTTTTTTTGAATTTCGCATTAGAGATGCTTTAAGATGTCTCAGTTACAATCTCTATTATTGAGATCTCTTTTGAGTATCTTAAGTACCATTATCATCAAATTTAATTTTAGGTGGCGAAACTAGAGATCCCCAATTCTTTTATGTCTCCAGTGCAAAACTCTAAACTTGTTTTATTTACTCATGTGACATAGTTATTTTTGTAAAGCAATAATTAGTTATTTTGAAAATTCAAAAGACTTAATTTCTATTAGTTGGAATTCAAATATTGATGAGTTATACAATTAGAAATATCTCAAGAGGGTACTCGGCGTTTCTATGATTGAGTGTCGCATTCTAGATGCTCTTAGGACCAATATAAAGTTTCTCTCTCTCAACTACTTGGTTCCATTATGTATGAGTAACATGTATAACTATTAAAGTTTTTTTTAGTGTTGCATTTGAGAAGGACGTGAATTAGAGACACTCAATTTACTATAGGAAAGAAAAAGACAACAAAGATAATTGATTGAATTTTATAACTTATTCGGTTTCTTATAAAATCGAGCTTGATACTTTGCAAAGAAAAAAAAAAGATAGGTGGAGAAAAAGAGAGCAATAACACAACTTATTCAATTATAGAAAATCAAATTGATACTTTATAGAGAGCAAAAAGAAGATAGTTAAAGAGAAATGGAGCAATAACAAAATTGATTCCATTTCAGAATCCATTTTTTATTCTTAAACGTCCATTGGCAACCTCTGAGAATCTCTAAGACTGCAACACCGAATGCAATACCTGAATGCAATTCCTAGATGATCTTGGATATGGGGAACAATTCTGTATAGCCACATACATCTTAGGAGGATGTCACTCCATATAAACCAGCTGTATAGCAAAAACTGCAATCATAAAACTAACAAAACTGACCCAATTTAGAATCCATTTCGATTCTTAAATACGTCCGTCGGCAATCTCTGAGAATCTCTAAGACTGCAACCCCGAATGCAATCCCTAATGATCTCGGATATTGAGAATAATCCCGTATAGCCACATACATCTATGGAGGATATTACTCCATAGAAATCAGCTGTATACCAGAAACTGCAATGATAAAACTAATTAAGTCTAATTTTATAGAAGAGTAAATAAAAAAAAATCACACATTCAGAGGGTTGTTGTGGTAGTATCAGCTTTTCTGAAGAATAATAAAGAGTTTAAGCAAAAGAAGAATCATGAAAGAATGTAAAACTAATCAGTTCTGACATTGAATCAATTCTAGAACAACTTCAATTTCTTAGAAAACGTCACTTGATACTTTATAGAGAGCAAGAGGAAGGTAGCAGGAGAGAAAGAGAACAATAACATAACTGATTCAGTTCGTTATAAAAATCGAACTTGATACTTTACAAAGAGCAAGAAGAAGATAGTTGGAGTGAAAAATAACAATAACAGAATTGATTCGATTTTAAATTTGTTTCAATTTCTTATAGTATCGAGCTTGATACTTTAGAGAGAATGAAAAGAAGATAAAAGGAGAGAAAGAGAGCAATAACATAACTAATTCAATTCTTAGAAAATCGAATTTGATACTTAACAGAGAGCAAGAAAAAGATAGTTAGCGAGAAGCAGAACAATGACAGAACGATTCAGTTTGAACTAGTTGTAATCCCTAAATAATCTCAGATATGGGGAATAACCCCGTATAGCCACATACATTTCAAAAGGATGACACTCCATATGAACAAGTTGTATGTGAGAAACTGCAACCATAAAACTAAGTAAGACTACTTTTATAGAAGACTAAATTAAAAAAGAAAAAGAAAATCTCACATTCAAATGAACTGTTATGGTAGTATCAGTTTTTTAGAAGAATAATAGAAAGTCTAAGCAAAAAAAGAAGTACGAAATAATTCTGTGATTGTAGTTTCTCGTCATCGGACTCAAGTCCATAACCACCCAATGATTCGATTTTTGTCTCCATTTCCACACGCCTATTTGCAGACAGAATCCACTGCCTATCTGGCTGACTATATAATTTTCAGTTTTGAGTCGTCTTCATCTCAAACTCCACATCTGTTGGTAGATTAATTTCATTCTTTAATTCCAGCCCCTTTCATCGGCCTTTCCTCACTATTTCCTTGACAATTGAGGAACCTAGTTACAAAGCGACTTCAGCTTTTCCTCGCGCCACAACGCTATGACCACATAAATTTCAGCTTTGAAAGCCAACAATATTTGCACTTTGTCTCCTCTGACGCAATGAAACCGATTGGATGTAAATGAGTTTATAAAATAAAATATCGATCAGACCCAGGTCGACGGTATTGATTATCATGACAGTTTTGCTCCTATGGTAACAGGGTCACTGTTCGCGTTCTTCATTCTATTGCTTCCATGCACATATGATCCTAACATCAGTTAGATGTTAACAATATTTTTTCTCCATGGTGACTTGGATGACCATTCCACCCGTTTTGGTAAAATCGGTGATAATCGAGTTTGTCACTTGAACAAATCTCTATATGGTTTGAAGAAGGCTTCTGGATAATGACATGTTTTATTTTCTTTGGGTTTAAAGGTGAAGTTTTTTTCAGTAATTTTAATGGTCATATCTCTATTTACATCTTTTTCTATGTTGATGACATCATAATCACGGGCACAAATGACAGTGAAATTCACGCTCTTTGGCAACGCCTTGAAGATCGATTCTCTTAAGAATGTCGGACGTCTTTAATACTTTATTCCCCTTGAGGTCTCTCGTTCTCCCAAGGGTATTTTTCTTTGCCAAAAATTTACCTTGGACATTATTTGAGATTCTAGACTCCTTGCGCCAAACCTAATTTTTCTTCTCTATGTAACAACGTTTAAAAGTATCACCTATTGAAGGTATTCCTCTGGAGGAGCGTACTTCGTTTTGTTGTCTCGTTAGGCACCTTCTTTATGTCGCTGTCATTCGTCCATATAATAGTTTTTTGTGAATGATCGTAGTCACTTCATGCAACATCCACACTCTTTTCACATAGATGTCGTCACTCGAATTCTCCGTTATTTAAAGGGATCTCTAGATTATGGGACTCATCTTCCCTCTATTAGTACCCTTACTCTGTCAGGGTCCACTGACTCTGATCAAGCGAGTTGCCCTACCACACGACGCTCCACCACTGGTTACTTTACCATGATTGGGACCAGTCTATTGTCATGATGCTCCAAAAAACAACCTATCATTTATTGATCTTCAGCAGAACGTCATGCGCTTGCTACGTTAACTATTGAGTTCTAATGGTTGAAATACTTGTTTCAAGATCCCCGCATTTCTCTTTCAGAACATTTTCAGGTTTTGTGTGGCAATAAGTTAGCTCTAGATATTGCTGCAAACCCTGTTCTTCATTAACACACCAAACACATTGAACTCGATTGCCACTTTGTCCATGAGAAACTTGCCTCTGGTCTTATTGAGACCCACCATATTCGCTCTGCTGATCAGGTTGCACACATCTTCACCAAACCGTTTGGTTTCCCATTACTTCCATCGTTTTTCCTTTTTCTAAGTTGGGTTTCTTAGTATTGAATTGTAACCTCCCGATTACTAGATGTTGATTTGTTCACAATTAATCTAATTTGTCTATTACATATGACCATGATCATGAGCAAATTAAAGAAGGACGCAACTGGTCTGATCTATTGCTTGAAAAAAGAGAGAGGAAATAAACGAAACAACAATAGCCGGAACCCGATCATGAACGGTGAGGAAACGGAGCAACTTAGAAGTAGAAGCAGTACAACTAATCTCATCACCTCAAGTTGGAGATAATTGAATAAACAACGACGGAAAGGAAAAGGAAAACCATATCTGCTAAGAATGATGAAGCTTTAACGAGTGGCAAAGGGTCAGAGAAAACAATCCACGATTCGGAGCGGAACAACCAATCCCACAACTCTAGCGAGAGAAAATCAATCCAACAACGACAATAAGGGAAGTTCTCTTACTCTGACACTCCTTTTATGATTCTTTTCTTTCCTTATAATTTTGTGACGTTAAATCTAAAGCATGGGTCAGTTTAACCAGACTTTACACGATCACCAACAAATCATATAACCTGATCGCGACCTATACTTCTCCGAAAAATTCAGTCAAAACTACCTCACCTACATATATGATATTCAATAGATAAGGATAAAATAATAAGAACCATGACAATACATATGTATATATATATATATATATATATATTCACGTCGTCTATATACATAGTTCTTCGAAACTATCATCATATATCCTAACGCCAAAACGAGTTGATTGAAAAATCAAGTTACTGCTTGGAAACCTGATGTTAAGAGTGAGATTATGCCAACTCTGATTCTGAATTGTTCATAGATAATTTTGTGACTTATTATACTAAACTTAGTTAGCTATCAAGTCCTAAATCTTTTGTGATGAAATTCTGACATGTTTGCTGATAGACTTTGATTTGCTCACCATTAACTTCGATTTTTTTGTTATATATAAATATGATCCGGAACAACAATGGCAGGAGCCTAATCATGAACAACAAGGAGACGGAGCATCCCGAAATTTGAAAGGGAGCAACCAATCTGTAACACCCCTATTTTCTATATATATCAAATTAGGTGGGAATAGCAAAACTCTAGGTCAATTTGGGGTTGGGCCTAATATGAAGAGTAAGTTAGTGTGGGCTTGAGTATCATAAAATAGAAGAAGGTTAGAAGGAAAACTAGGGCTGCTTGAGTTAGTTATATAAAAAGGGGTGTAGAGCTCTTTTTATGGATCTAGAACAAAACTTAGAGAGAGAAAGAGAAATGGTATTCTTTGGAGAAGATTTTGATGAATAAGTTGAAGAAATCTATGTATTATTTATGTTATGGTTAGTATATCTTCTTAATCTTCAACAAGCCACTCTTAGTAAATGAAGAATGGATAAAGAAGAAAAGAGGTAGAGATGGAGTTCTCTAGAGAGAGAAAGAGGCATGATGGTGGTCTTGATGTCATCTAAGGCAAAAGAGGTAGATTTCTTATCTCCTAATTCTTTTGTAGGCTTTTTCAATTGATTCCATGATAGGTTTAGTATTGTTAATCACATAAAGTTCTATAAAGAATGATTGAATGATTTAGATATTAGTTCTATCTTAAATTCCATAAAATATCTATATAGGACAATGTTTTGATCTATCTTCAAAATTAGATCTGGATTTATTGGCAACGAATCTAGGTGTCTATCTTATATGGTTGGAAAGGTATATTTGTCTACTTTCTATTGGTTCAAACGGTGAGTTAATTGGAGTTCCGAGCGAGGAGTTATAATAGTTTTCGTACGAGGTGTCACAGCAGTCCCTACTGTATTTCGGTGTAGATTAAAATTAGATCTGGTATTGATTGGTAATGAATCTCGGTGTGTATCTTATATAGTTGGAAAGGTCTATTTGTCTATTTTCTAGGGGTTCAAACAGTGAGTTAATTGAATTTCCGAGTGAGGAGTTATAATAGTTTTTGTACTAGGTGTCGATACAATCTCCAATGAGCGAATTGATTGAGATAATTCACATGGTTTCTATTCTTTAAGCAATGTATTTCCTAGGTATATGATACCTTATATTGGTGAGTTTATATTTGTTAACTATTATTGTTATTTGTTTGTTTAAGGTTGTGATCCACGTGGGGATCTATTATGAGCATCATCCATTTTGACTTGCCATGTGTTGTTGGCTTGAATGGTTTTGTGAACTTGTTTGTAATTCTTTATTAGAGCCAATATTTGTGGTGTGATGCTATTATGATTGTATGATGCTATTATGTGTGTGATGTGATGGATGTGATGGAGGGTTGAATGAGTTTATGTGGTTGGTTCGACCCTCTCTACCGAAGGTGATGTAGGTATGGAGCGTATGGGGTCGGCGCTAACACAATGGATGACCTTGTGGACCACACTCTCATTCGACTTATGTTTGTTATATGATGCTATTATGTGTGTGATGTGATGGAGGGTTGTATGAGTTTATGTGGTTGGTTCGACCGTCTCTACCGGAGGCGATGTAGGTATGGAGCGTATCGGGTCGGCGCTAACACAATGGATGACCTTGTGGGCCACACTCTCATTCAACTTATGTATGTTGTATGATGCTATTATGTGTGTGATGATGGAGTTGATGGAGGGTTGTATGAGTTTATGTGGTTGGTTCGGCCCTCTCTACCGGATGTGATCGAGGTATGGAGCGTACGGGGTCGGCGCTAACACAATGGATGCCCTTGTGGACCACACTCTCATACAACGTGGACACCAACTTGTCATATCATTCGACGAGAGTTGGATGATTGTGTGTTTTGGCATAATATTTTGTCGACTTAATTGTTAAGTTAGGGTTCTATAATGGTCTATCTTGGTGAATAGTGTGATCTTTTTATATCTATTGAAAAAGAGAAAGATTATTATCACGAGAGTTAATATTAGATTAGAATACGAGGACGTTGAAAGCCTAATAACCAAGAACATAAATTACTAATTTCTACATGCGTTGGTAAATCTCGTTGTATTATGTTAGTTGTCACGTTAAATTTAAGATAACGCCAATAATGAATATGAATGAAATACTTCCTTGATTGGGGATTGAGCTTTCCTACCCGAGACTTAGGTTTGAGGAAATCTACTGCAGTTGGGTTTTAACCCAGCTATTTCATTTTTCAGGTATTGATTGTGCACTCATGGTAGGCGTCGCTCGTGGATCCAGTTTGAAGGTCTCAAATCTTCGATTTCAAGGCGGCTTGAGATTTGGGATTTGGGGCGCTACACAATCGATCAACTAGAGATAATCAAACTACAACGCGCCAGACGGAAAAAAGGCGAACAACTTCGACAGAAGTCAAGACTGAACTCTTCAGTCATAACGGAACTCTTCAGACAAAGGTCTCATGTCAGAAGTGACGAAGCAAGGACATTAAAAACAGGGAGTAATTCTGATTTATATTGGTCATACCTCTGTAATTTGATAATTAACTCATTACTCTCACTAAAAATCAAACTGGGGGAGTATATATGCATATATATGCTGCTGCATTGAAAACATATTCTCATTGTAGATTAAGCCCTACTTCGTTAGGCATAACCCTCAGTATGAGCCTTGCTGTGAAGGCTCCTCATGAAGTTTTAACGATGTAAGTCCTGCGAAAACAACCCCCCAGACGGTTCTCAACCAACCAGGCACCCAAACTATAAGCCTTGCTTACGCAGGCCTGAGGGGGAGTCCTATTCTAAACTAGTCGTGCTCACGTCGACGAAATGCCCTGGTAGCCCAAGCCACGACCAGAGGCCTAAGGAGAAGTCCTATTCTAACTAGTCGTGCTCAAGCCGACGAACTGCCCTGGTAGCCCAAGCCACGACCAGAGGCTTAATTCTTATTCTAATTAAACTAGCCGTGCTCAAGCCGACGAAACTGCCCTGATAACCCAAACCACGACCAGGGGCTCAAGGAGAAGTCCTAGCGAAACTAGTTGAGCTCAAGCCAACGAAAACAACCCTGGTAGCGAAGCAACGACCAGGGACCTAAGGAGAAGTCCTAACGAAACTAGTCGTGCTCAAGCCGACGAAGCAGCCTTGGTAGCTAAGGCCACAACCAGGGGCAGAATTCAGATATGAAAATAATTCGAAAATAATTATACAGGGCTAATTTGGGCTTTATTTGGTAGAGGGAATTAGTCAGTTAGGTCATGCTAGAATAGGTTTAACTTCTCTCTTATGCAGGAGCGATCATTCGGAGCATGCGTAGTAAGCTTGGAAACATGCATTAGTAAGCTTAAAATTACGCTAACCCACTAACACCTTTTGTTTGAAGTTAAAATTATTATGTAGGAAACAAGGTTAAGAGAAAACGGTATCTGATTCATCGCGAAAGCACATCAATCAGGAAGTGTTTCCTACTCGTTTAGATTATTATCCAATTTTCTAATGATTATTTATTTATCTCTCAGATAAGATAACTTAAGGACCTACCCCGTAAACTATTCTCCTTGACATAACTCTTAGTATCATAGTTAGTCATATTGGCCATCGTCTCTTCTCTTGCAGGCTGAATTACATTTGAGTCTTGCCCCTTAGCCCCCACATTTTTTCTTAAAAGTTTTTAGTCACTATCATATGACTTCTTTGCTAGTCTGCTAGCCTCCTCGTAATTTACCATCTTGAAAGAGGTTAATATTAGTTCGCTCGGTAATTCGGAGTGGTACACGTTTGCAGGAACTTCCCAACATCAATCACGCTGGAAAATACGCCATACAAAACGACTTTATGAAGTCGTCAGGAAACGCAAAGCTGAGATGCTTGTCCTGCCCAGACACGGAGTTTGATATTCGTCACGCGAGGAAATACGTGTACACCGTTCCAGGGATCACCACCCAATCAACCCTGGCAAAAACAACTACAGTAAAGAAAGCCTCACCAGCACAGGTAGAAAAGAAGACTTCTCAAGCAACTCGGCTAAAATCAGCACTGGATCACGGAGCTCAGGAAAATCAAGAGAACGACCGAGCTTCACGAAACGGTTCTGGTCTAGGTAAACCCCTTGTCTTCAAGGTCATTTAAAATACTCAGTGGCCAGACCCGAGAATTACTTCTACTCCTCAGTCTCTTTACTTTCGACTAAGGAGTGGCGGGACTCATGATGATGCGTAAAATGTCTAGACGTTGACTAAAGTCTGAAGAGTCAAGATCAGACCTGAAGTCCAACAGGTCAACCTGGCTTAAGGCAGCATGACCGCTGAACCCTTGACGATCCGTCACATACTCCCCTAACTGGGAGGTCGGCTAAAGGAAACTAGCCCTGTTACGCCATCGGCATGACCAGATCAACCCTGGGGTCTCTAAAAGAATGAAGGGGGTCCGCGTAAGTTCGGTCAATGCCTTACGCCCAGAACTGGGAAGGCAGAAGTGCACTGACCTACCGACTTAATCCCGAAATATCTTTAAAGATCTTAGTCGGTTACAGATTTGGAAGTGTTTAAGCAAGCTTGGGCTTCAAGAGTCTTAAGGGAGGAAATATCTCCTTGAAGATCTATCACCTCGGCAGGATATCTACGAATTCCTTGAAATTAGGATATTTCTATATATCCTAGATACAAGATAACTACGAAGGGAAACCCTAATTTGGCCTATAAAATGGTCTCATATCACCTTCTTCAAGGTAAGGAACACAAGTCTAACAGACTCCACACCCAAAAGGATCTATCAGTACTCATTCTTTTACTGCAAAGAGCAATTTGTCTGTCTTGAGCGCCGGAACCGTTTTCTTTCTTTTTGCAGGTTTTCTCCCCATGTTTCTAAGAGAAGAAGCGAGAATCAAAGGAATATCGATCATCTAGACGGAATATTCGATCATAACGGAAGTTGTCATGCACCAACTCCCTTTTCATGCTGATATAACGGAAAACCATTTTTTGACATCAGCACATGTGATCCTGGAAATTAGTGTTAGATATACTAGATATCTGAGTTTCCGCTAACAACACTAGGTGACACCAAAACCTAACAAAATGTCACATGAGAATAGATAATCATGATCATCAATTGAAGTCGGGTTTACCCATCAGAAATATAGTGGTTGGAACATCATTATCGGGATTGAGTACGCCCATGGGTTTATGAGTTGGGTCAGGCCTTGGGTGCATAGCAAAATGTTTGTACCAGAGTTTAAACCATTCCTGTTAATGATGTATGCGAAGAACAAAAAAATGATTATGATGATAAGTTCCACAATTGGTATAACCTAATATGGTGTTTCACACTTAATATGTAATAGTAAAACAATAATAAAAATACTTGGTTGGTGTATTTGACTATATTATAGTACATTGGAACCATACTACAACAATGTAAACGAAACTCAATCACATACATAAATCACATACAAACACTTCTCGTCGAAGTCCAGACAGAGCCTAGACATTGTCAAGACAGAGTCTATACCGAGTCTATACATACCTGTTATCATTGTAACTTTATCTGAATTATTAGAAATTGAAGAAATCTTAACCAATCAATAAGGAGGAACCCTAAATCTTTGTATTTTCAGTATAATAACTAAAAGAGGAAAGGCCAATAACTCGTAGAAATTAATAGCTCAGTTGGTTAATGCATTTCTCTGCAACGCAGAGGTCTCCAGTTCGATCCACTGGAAGTTTAATTCCAGAAATATTTAACTTTGGATTATTATAAGTATACCATTTTTGGGGGTTCAGCTTCTTTTTTTTTTTTTTTTTAAAAGTATTCATTTTTAGTATGGATTAACTACTGTTGTATACATATACATGATGATCACTCGGACAGTAACAGTGGATTGAAAAATATGCCCCTATTTGATGGCTTATTGAGTTTGCCTTTAATGGTCCATTGAAGATGCCAAGAAATGAAATAGGTGACAAAAATGTAAAGAGCTGGCGAAGAATAACGAAGTCCATTTTCGTCTAGGAACAATCTCCACTTCTCAGGCTCTGTAGAAGTTGCAGATAACCTGGATCTTCAGGGCGGATGTATCTGCATGATTTAAAGGAAAAAATGACTTTTAACTATAATATCAGCATAACGACTTTTTTTTTTTTTTGTTGAATATCAGCATAACGACTTGGTAACTGATACAATCTATACATAAGTATATAGCATCTTGGTCAAACAAACGCCACAGAAGACCCACAGTTTCTTTTAAGTGGTTTGGGGTTTAGGTCCCTACACAAAGATATCATCAGTAGAAATCCCTGTCGAAATATCGATTGAATATTTAATGGTGGTGCGTACAATCCATGTGGTAAGATAGTATGAGAATTCAAGAGTTTTAAGATGGATTTATCAGTTATTCCTCACGAAAATGGTTCAAATGGTGAGGTATCATAAGCACTTTAACATATTTTTTTTGAACTGTTGAGAAATAAACAGTGACCAATCTATGTATGTAGCTGAAAATTATATCTGGGTTCAGAAAGGAATAGTTAACTTGGAAAAATTGATAAAGCCATTGGAGTGAAGAGAAAGATATTCAGTACCCGTGTCTAAACAAGAAATCGATGATGACAAGAGCACAATTTGGCTTGAAAAGCTCGATATTTCGTATGATATTTGCAACATCCACCACAGGCATCAACTTGAAACTCTCTACCTCTCCATCTGAAACATGACATATAGGTTCCAAATCGAATTTCAGAAATGAAAATACTGAAACGAGAGGAAGAAAGTACTAGATGAAGATGATTATCAATTTTAAAGGTAAAAGGAAGTGCTCGTACAAGTGATCAAAGTGCTGTTAAAACAATTGGTTGAATTAGGATACATAGCAGATCTGAGAATAGTATTACATGAACAGATGGAAGTATCGTGACCTATACATAGTATCTAGGGCCTCTCCATTCACCGCCAATCGGTTGAGTTTGATGTCCATTAACTTAACATGGCAGTATGGTACCAGAGCTAGGCCATACGACCACAGGCGCCCCATTTTACCCAGAAAAAGACGTCTGATGGGATAAAAAAATTCATACCTGAAGGGAATGTGAGAGTAGTTCCACATGAGCAAAGGGAAATCTCATGACCAACAATATGATATCTAGGGTATTTATACTCATAGCTAATTGGCCTAATGTCAAGAAAGTTGCATATCTATAAGATTACCTTCATTTGTAGGAACAAAGTTAGCAGGAAGCTTTAAATCATAACAAAAGAGAACATCTCTCTTGTATCTATGACCATCAATGTCCATGTAAGATACGGCTCCAACTGGTACTGCACTGTAAGGGAAGGATTACAATACGATCAGTAATATTCAAAAACATGAGTAAAATGAAAAAATTACTCCATGACTATAAAAAGAAGAAAGGACGTGTTCTAATTATCACTGAAATATTTCTTTCTAATGTAATTAATAATGCCTTCAACAAACTCTAGGAAACGAACGTACCCCTTAGAGATGGATCGTAGTATTCCTGCTTCCTCTTGGCATTCCTTTATTACATTCTCTTTACACGAGATGCCAATGGGCTATACTGATCGTATTACAATAGCTACACAATTAGTTTATATTTTGTAACATATAAATTCAAGCTCAGCAGGAGAAGTGCGAGTGATGTGCTAGTTATATATATATATATATATATATATATATATATATATATATATATATATATATACACTCTGCAGCAATGCAGCATAGCAGGAAAAGTGCTAGTAATCTGTGAAACCATATATTAGTTTTGTTACATACCAATCCTCCAGCAGCTAGATGATCGAGCATCCCAGGAAAAGTAGGTTTTAGTCTACTTCTTCTTGCTATCCATAATAACTTGTCGCCGTCGCGATCAACATAGCCACACATGTGTATGCCATAAGCCTATTCACAAAAAACGAGGTAAAGATCAGCAAAGTGAGCCGGTATATGTCTTATGTGTCTGCTGCATAGAGATCTTGAAGCAGCAAAATATAGTCAAACTTAAAAGCAACTCGTGAGGATTATAAATCATTAGGGGCTAACATGGAAGAAAACAACATTTTTAGTTAGATAAGATAATAGTTTCTCAATGGCATAAATTTCTAATTTTTAGTGGCATGTGACCAAACCCAGTTTAACAGATACGTACATGGATTGGTTGTTATTTCCCTCAAAAAAAATTTGATAGTCAACGTCAAAGTTATAATAAGTGCATTTGGATAGTGTTTAGATGAGCAACGAAGATATAACAAACCTTAATCCCAAAGTATGGAGCAGCTGCCCGTTCTAGAGAGAAAAGTACGGGCATCCCATATGAAGATGTAACAGGGTACAGCTGATTACAAACATAACCATAGTTAGAGATAGTGAACTTAATACAACGAAAGCTAATTGTCTCCATCCTAAATAATCCGAGTATGCATCAATAGCAATCATAGTTAGCCGAAATAAATTCTTAGCTACTATAATAACTCCTTTTCGCTACAATCAAAGAAAACATAATACCCAGTAACTAGGAATTCACCTATTAGTTATAAACTTTTAAATTATAATACATATTGGAATATCCAATTTCGAGCCAATCGACCCATTTAAAATCCATTCTAACCAAACAGATTAAGGTCTTCAGGATTCTTTGTTACCTGAATTAATGTTAACTACTTCAAGTATTTGAAATGAAAAATTAGGTTAAAATATGAAGATGACAATAAGTACCTCATTCCTAATACCTGGAATCACATCTTCTCCCAAACATTTGATCACATCTCCAACTGCCTTTGTCCTGTCTTCGGGCGATTTAAGCGATTGATGCAAGGTAACATAGCCACCACCAACTTGATTACCAAAGGAATTATCTTGTTGAAATACAAACACATTCTGAAACTTCCTTAGATGGTGTGAAAACCTGCCCTAAGTTAAAATCAAACAAAGAGTCTTGCTTTATTTATTTATACAAATAGAGATCCTAAATTCATCAAATTGAAGACCTTATACTTACTGATTATGGATATATCCTACTATTTGTTGCTCAGCAACAAACGGAAGGAACTCGGATTGCATTTCCTGCAAGTAATAGCAACATAAATTATCAGATTCTTTTGAATTGAAAGATCAGAAAGAGAGAGAGAGATGAGGTTAAGGAGGAAGAATTACAAATCCACGATTGCAAGTCTTGACTCTTTGGAAGAATCCATGAAGATCTGATGAGTTTTCAAATTTTTTAGAGAGTAGTAAAATTTCATCCCAATTTGAACAATTAATAGGTAGAGATTGAGAAAAAGACCTTGTTGTTAGGGTTTTGAAAGTTTGAGATTGTTTTGTAAGAAATGAGAGTTTTGTTTGAAGGATGAGAGGAGAGAGAAGAGAAGAGGAGTGAGAAAGTGTTTGAGGATATGCCATCACTCTTTCAGCAGTACATCTGTCTGTCCAGCGCGTTAGTGTTATTAGGTTATCAAATTGTCCGTTTGGCGCCACCTAAAGTTTATTTTTCATCCAAGGGAGTCTTGCCTACCCACCCACCCACCAGGATTGTGGGGTGGGGAGTGCGAACTGTGCTCCCTCACCGGGCCATCGACGACATGTACTGGACTCCCTCTACTAGAGACTATTTTTTCTCCTGAATCTCTTATAGAGTAGAACGGTTGAGTATTTTAAGGTTCTTTCTTTAAATTTGAAATAGCAATAGCTTAGTTGGTTAATAGTCTTGGTTGTGACTTGTGAGTGAACGAGGGTGTAACCCGTGCCTGTGGGGCACGGACAGTTTTTTCGAATGCGTTACAGATCGAGCAAACTATGCGCACGATCATAAATTATTTTTGAATGAATGTTTCAATATTTATTCATGTTAGTTCACATTATGTGCACGATCATAAGTTATTTTTGGATATTTCTTTGGGTTATTTCTTAAATGGCCCCCAACTTTGTGACCAGCTTCCTGCCTGACCCCCTACTTTAGCAATAATTTTCGTATGACCTCATTTTTCCGTTATTTTTAACATTCCGTTACTCTCTCTCCTCCATCTCATTTTCTCTCTGCCACATCATCGTCTTCACCGGCCGGCGACCTTTAAACTTTTTTTTTCTCTCTCTCTCTAAACACTCCGGCGAAGGGTTTCCCTTCGCCGGAGTGTTTAGAGAGAGGGAGAGAGAGAAAAAAAATATTTGAAGGTCGCCGTCTGGAAATTTGGCCGGCCGGCGACCTGTCGGTGAAGACAAATGTGGCGTGCTCAAATGATGTGGCAGAGAGAGAAAATGAGATGGAGGAGAATGAGTAACGGAATGTTAAAGATAACAAAAAAAGGGGGCCATACGAGAATTATTGTTAAAGTAGGGGGTCAGGCAGAAAGCTGGTCACAAAGTTGGGGGCCATTTGGAAAATAACCCTATTTCTTTTTCTCATAAAAGCTAGACTTTAAGTTTGAGTTTCTTTTCGCAATTTTTTTCTCTTCCTCTCTAGTTTCTCTTTCTTGCAAATTTCTCTATCTTTCTTACTAATTTTTCTATCCAGCTAATCTCTCTCTCCCAAGTCCCAACTTTCCATCTCTTTTAAGTTAATTGTCGATTGCAAGAGCGTAATATCTCTCTAATGAGAATACTACGTTTCAAACCTAATTGTTTTCAAACAAATTATGTGGGAAGACACAAGTCAAAACACCAATTTTGGTCAATAGTTGGTAGCCCAAGTGGTTCCAAGGTGTTGACATAAACTCCAGAAAGCTCGGGAGGTCCCAGGTTCGAATCCCATAGAAGGTGAAATCTTTGGTTATTTGAATTGAGATTATGAGGGTATAAATGATGTTGTTGGGTTTCAGGCCATTGTCTTGTTGGGCTATAGACCCGGTCTTGTTAGTGTTTGAGTGGGCGGTTATCGAGCTTATCACATCAGCTTATCACAT
>BEHA01000254.1:285860-312092 GCA_002897215.1 Eschscholzia californica subsp. californica
AGTGGACGTGGAGAAAATAACACGTGAGACAAGTTTAAGGAGAGTCATGATTACATAATGGACAGAATCAATTCACACGAAGATAGACGCAATGATTTTATTGTTGTAGTCTGGGGAATTTTGCATCATATTTTTTTAAGAAATTTTAGTTGAAATTATGAGTACTTTTTTTCCTTAAAAATAAATGTCTATTGGTTTAGGGTTGAAAATTAAAAATAAGAAAATCATAAACTAATAAAAGCGAACTCACCCCACAAGAAGAAAAAAAATGAACTATTTGCATAGAGAAATTTAAGGTATTTTGAAGAGATTATAAGAGAGATATGCATGTGAAAATTAGGTAGTAGTTAATAATTATAAACATATTTTTCGTATTTCAATGAGTAATGGGAGAGAGAAAAGAGCGAAAAAAAAGAGATTTTAATGAGTTGTTTGTAACTACTCATCTACAAAAGTGGAATGTATTTTAATAGTTGGATGAAAAAAATTCAGATTAAAATCTAATGAAGCGGGATACGTGAGACATAAATCCATGACAAAACTAAAAAAAAAAAAGCATTCGATCTACAAAATAAATATATGTAAATGTACTGTATATATTTTGTAATGTAATGTCTCGTGACAGATACTACCATCATCAATTTCTTTTTTTTTTTTGGTAAAGAATCATCAATTTTCTATTGATGAATCGTCATTTTTCTTTTTGGTGTTATCTATGGCTATCTATTTCTAAATTATATAAACATGTATCCAATTTTAAAATTAATAAACAGAAGGAGATAACAATACCGGCCGGCCAATTAGGGCTCAACAACATTTTCCAATTAGGAACATTTTGAGCTAGAAGGTAGAAGCTGCATAGGGGTATTTTTGTTATTTTTCTTTATATGGAGGTCATTGGTGTAAGTGAAGAAATAGATGATAATGGTTTTACAGGAAGAAGGTTATGAGTTGTTTCTTTGTCAGGGAGGCAGCAATTTTGATAATGACAAGAGTACCCCTGAACTTGGTGAATCATTATTACATAGGTGTTTCAGTAGGCACGGGGACTACGAACATGGTCATCCTCCGTTTCCATCTCAAAACAATCAAATTACTACTTCTATTTTACTAGTAGGGGTAATGGCTAAGCAACAGTCCGTTGCCACTCATTGTGGTCAGCGGCGAGCTCACATAGGGGCCACGGGGGCACGTGTCCCACGACCCTAATGTAGCTCTTTTATGTTATGCGACATTTACCATTATAATATATATATATATATATATATATATATATATATATATATATATCTTTTTGTTTTTTAAATATAATTCTTCCCTAGCATAGGTGGTGAAGCGACTATATCTCATTATTGAGGTCAAGGGATCGAGTCCCACACACACCACTCCTTTTTCTAGAATTTCTACTACTTACATTTTTTTTTCTAAAATGTCTACTACTTAAGTTAGTTGAAAATAACTCCAGAAAGCTGTCTCAGGTTCGAATCCCAGAGAAGGTGGAATCTTTGGCTATTTGAATTGTGATTATTGGGGTATAAATAATGTAGTTGGGCTTTAGGTCTAGTTTAGTTGGGTTTTAGGGTATAAACAATGTCGTTGGGCTTTGGCTATTTTCTTTAAAAAAAAAAAAAATTATTGTTTTGTTTAAGATGACTACTCCTTAAAAATACATTATAAAGGTCATGGTTAGCTTAAAATTGGTTCTTATTAATTGAGATAACTCAATTTTGACCTCCTCAAAGTGACCAACTAAATAAAATGGCCTCGTAGAGGTGATGAGTTTTATATACGTCTCTCTTAATTTTGATTTTGTCTCATATTTTCGGGGGCTTGTACTTTGAACTTCAAATTTGTCTTTTTTACACTTTTGTCATAGTAAACATGTTATTAGAAAGGAAAAAATTTCTTCATCTTTTCTTCCATTACGATAACTTCCTCTTCATGGTCTACCATCGTGTCTTCTTAATCTTCACCACTGTCTCTTCATCCCCTCTTTTGTTTTTTATTTCAGTATTTTTTGGGAATTCAATTGGAGGAAAGATCCTTGATCCATATTGATGAGAAAATTAGAAATTGATTTTTGTACATCAAAATTATCACGAAATATCTATACTATAAATAAAATTTTGTTGAGAATTTACTTTTCGATTCTAGTTTGATCGTGTATTGTGGAATTCTTTCATTAACTATAACAAAAAGGTGCCCCCACTTATAAAAGTTTTGGGCTTCGCCACTGATTGTGGTGGAGCCGAAGCTACACGAACCAATGCCGAACCAAACAAAGGACCAACTAACCCAATTCGGTGCGGTTCAATTTGATTCGACATTCGATTGATAAGTCAAATTGAACTCAATCAACCAAACCAACATAACAAAAATAAATGAGTTAGATTTTACTTCAGTTTTTTTACTTTTACTTTGTTCATATAATCATTAACTTTCGTAAGGACTATCAAAGTTATAAATTAAAATACAGAGTTAAAATTCAAAACATTTTATATTGGTGCCTCAGTCTGGGTGGTTTATCGAACCGGTCTATGTTGATGGTTTTTCAAGCCGAACTGAACTTCCCATTGTTCGGTTTGGTAAAAGTCCGATTAGTTCGGTTTAGTTGGATTTGGTTTGTTCGTTTCAAGTTTTTTGTTCACCCTACTTAATACTTCAATTACAAATTATTTAAGTCTAAGAGCATCTCCATTGTGACGCCCCGTGCCCCATAGCTAGGCACGACCACGCCCCGGCAATTCACAGACGAGCCGAAAATCCGGCAGCATCTCGTCTGTAAATCGAACCGGTCGTACTTGTAACCTGTTATGCAAACCATACATTCGCATACACATACACAACGGAAGCTAAAAATAAGACATAACTCAACTAAAAACTCTGGTTCCAAGCTGAACCACCAACACTAGGTTAACTCAACCTGCACACAACCTTACATCCCTGCACAGTCTATGTGATACATATATATTTACATTATAAGGTGTTCAGTGTATAAAAGTATAACTTCGAAGATAAATCAAAACCGAAGTGGCACCGCGCCACAACCCCTGCAATCCATCTGCTAACCCTATCGTTGCAGATGCTTCTAACTAGGAACCTGCATACTAACACACTGGTAGACCGACACAAGTTAACTGGTAGAGGAGTCCCAAAACAAAACTACGATAAAACTATTTTCGCCATAAAACATGCACACGTATAAATATATATATCAATCCTACTCTAACATACAACAACACCCATGGTATGCTCCTCAATCAACAGAGAGTTACCCAGAGAACTCTATAGTACTTGGGCTAATATCGTCCCATACCGGCACTAACCCAGGTACTCAAGTTCTCTCGAGAAAGTGGCTTGCCCCTTGGTCGCAAAATCCATCATTATACGTTTCCATTTCTGTTCTGGTACCTCAAGTGACTGGAGGAGTCCCGCTTCACTTTTATGTTCAACTTTCACTCGTTGCCAAGTATCATCTACCTTCACATATCTTGTTGTGTCTATTTTCATTTTTGGCTTGGCCACCAAAAATTCGTTTCAAATCCTTGTACATTTTTGTAGTCCTTCGATGTACTGTATGTCGAGTCTTATGAGTCTCCAAAACCTCTTTTCCAATTTTCCTTTCACTTGGTATCCCTAGATTTCCTTTAAATTTAAACTGTCATATGTTTGTATCTGCCAGTCCAGGTTTTCACTATCCTTGCTTGCCTTTTTAATCTCTGAGTATTGATGATCAGTAACTTACTTGGTAACCGCCCCTCAATCAATTTGGGTGTGATCTGGTAATATTGCACCGGTATTTGATACCTCTTCTCTGAGGTTTCAGTCTCTTTATAGTCGAAACTAAACTCACCAACAATACTTAACATAGATAATAACTTGGTGTTATCATATATGACAATTTTTCTTTCTCCCGACTCAAGGCATCAACTACCACATTTTCCTTTCCCGTATGATGAAGCGAGCAAAGTCATCATCCTTCAAGAATTCCAACCGCCTTCTTTGTCTCATACTCAACTCTTTTGCCAAAATAAATGCTTCAACATTTTTTCTTCACAAATAATAAGAGTGTTCCCCGTGGAGAACTAAGCCTAATGAACCTTCAATCTATCATTTCCTGAATTTATTGCGTTCAAAATCAACATCACAAATACTTGCTCGCTTCTCCAATTAATTATCTCCAATCTAGCCTCTTATTGGTCGAGTTATTCCCAAGCGGACTCATTGTCAGATATCTTCATCCTTCGATATTGTACCATCCAGTGGCGTGGCTGAGATTTTGGGGGCCCGGTGCGAACTTTAAACCGGGGCCCTTCATATAATGTAAGAACCGAAAAATATTTACATGTGATATATTAGTAAATAGCTAAAATTAACTGAAGAAAAAATTATCATGACTAAAATACATTATGTAAAAGTATTAATGTATTGCATAACACTAGTAAGAATATTTAAATTGTATTTAATGTACGTAAATAAGTCCAAGAACACAATATGAATATTTGAAAGATGCAATTATATGAATTAAAGAAGAATATAGCAAATAAGTATGACTTGGAGAACCCAATTCTACACGTAAAGCCAATACCTTTTGCCTAAGAAATTATAGAAAAAGACATACAATCCTATTGTATTTTAAAGAGAGAAAGAGAAACAAAGAAAAATAAAGACAATAGTAGAGAGTGAAAAGAAATGAGAAACATAGCCTCATAGAGATAAAGTTAGATAAAATATTAAAGCCCAAATAGAGAAAGAGATTGGAGATGACTTTAGAATAGTTAAAATGTAGTAATATGGGCCATATATATTGGGTTGGGTGCCCTTAAGTATCATAGAGATAAAGTTAGATAAAATATTAAAGCCCAAATAGAGAAAGAGATTGGAGATGACTTTAGAATAGTTAAAATGTAGTAATATGGGCCATATATATTGGGTTGGGTGCCCTTAAGTATCATATCCTATAAAAAAAATGTGAAAAAAATGATTTTAGCTTGTGTACGAGGGGACTCGAACACGAGACCTCGCGGGCGCATGATTATGTTCCCGACCATCTGAGCTACTAACATTTCCTTGCATATTTCCAACGCTCTACGTTTTATACCCAAAAAGCTTTGAGATAACTAAAATGGGGCCCTTAGATGGAGAGGGGCCCTGTGCGACCGCACCGGTCGCACCCCCTCTCCCACGCCCCTGGTACCATCAAATAACTGAAGAACCGATAAGATTCTCTAACATGTTCTTTCGTTGTCCCAACCAATTTACTTGTTCTGATAACTTCCTTGAGTACCCTCTATTACTTGGACATATAATCTCACAAAATCTTATCACTTGCCATCATTATAATTTACACTTATCTGCATCTCTTAGCTCTTTACAACTATTAATCTTGTAAGTCCTTTTATTATATTATTCAGATTGTATGATCCTTTAAAACATCATTTGGTCATTAAACTTCTTATGTGGTTCAATCCGTAGCTTCTTTGTTACTCGAGGGCATTTCCCATATTACCGGTTCGCCTAGGTTACCTACTCCTGGCAATGCCTTCATATGAGAATCACCAGCTTGAGTCACTTAGGCTCACAAGATTTTACCACAACCCATCCCTATTGACCAAGTTAACCATGCTTATGCATCCTTAATTGTGTCTAAGCATTAACCACTGTTGTCATGATTGCTAACACCCTATGTTAACTTTGTTTTCCTTAACTCGCTGAAAATCTCTTCGTTCACCTGTTCCCAAAATTACATTACTGATTTCCCTATCCTTGTTCCGACTGAACCGATATGTACATTTACCTGTTGATTTGTTTAACCATTCGTTTCACTTTCCGATTCTTATATGAAGACCTGATTTCGCATTTCTTGTCCACCGCTTATGAATTTCTCATAGTTTTCCTCCTTCCTTTCTGACCTACTTCGAAAGCTACTTCATGAATCACCTCACAAAGTCATTAATCGGTCCTTTGATTTCTTTCTCTGTTTTCCATAACATTCTAGCTAACTCTATCACCTTTCGTACCACCATGCACCAAATTCACTTGATGTTTGCAACTTGCCCGAATTTGGTCTTTCCACGACCCAGCTGCGATTTACTAGACCAAAAGTTTCCCACCAAATCCACTGACTAACCCTGTCTGACTAATCATGTCTGTCATCCATGCGACTGTCTTATTAGCTGTCGGTACGAAACTTCGTGGACACCAACATCATGTTGATCTCACACCCAACTCTTATGACCAAGTTGCTCATTCTTCACTGATCTCAATGGTCTCGATACACAAGTTTTCTCCATCACTTGTAACTGTCATCTAATTTACACCAATTATCATTCTCCCGAATCGGAATCGTGTCTAATAACATCTTAAACCACATTGAAGCAAACAATCACGATCATAAAACATCCAGGGGTTCTTCCCTTTGCGAGTAAAACAAAATAAATAACGAAAACCGAAAGAAAAACTCATATATATATATATGTATATATATAACATCTTTTACTCTTGGCAATTTTTTAATCTTGAAGCTTTTAGACACCTAATCTTGGCCATTTTTGTCTTTCCCTAAAGTCCAGAGCAATCTCTGCTCTACCCTACACACGACTTATCTGTCACCAGAACCCATGCTCTGATACCACTTGTGACGCCCCGTGCCACATAACTAGGCACGACCACGCCCCGACAATTCACAGACGAGCCAAAAATCCGGCAACACCTCCTCTGTAAATCGAACCGGTCGTACCTGTAACCTGTCATGCAAACCATACATTCGTATACACATACACATACACAACATAAGCTAAAAATAAGACATAACTCAAGTAAAAACTCTGGTTCCAAGCTGAACCGCCAACACTAGGTTAACTCAACCTGCACACAACCTTACATCCCTGCACAGTCTATGTGATACATATATATTTACATTATAAGGTGTTCAGTGTATAAAAGTATAACTTCGAAGATAAATCAAAACCAAAGTGAAAGGAAATAACACCAAAGTGGCACCGCGCCACAACCCCTGCAATCCATCTGCTAACCATATCGCTGCAGATGCTTCTAACTAGGAACCTGCACACTAACACACTGGTAGACCGACAAAAGTTAACTGGTAGAGGAGTCCCAAAACAAAACTACGATAAAACCATTTTCGCCATAAAACATGCGCACGTATAAATATATATCAATCCTACTCTAACATACAACAACACTCATGATATGTTCCTCAATCAACAGAGAGTTATCCAGAGAACTCTATAGTACTTGGGCTAATATCGTCCCATACCAGCACTAACCCAGGTACTCAAGTTCTCTCGAGTAAGTGGCTTACCCCTAGGTAGGTAAGCCCCTCTCCCACTAGGCGACTCCACAGTCATTGAAAAGCTAACACTACAAAAAAAAACGGTTAATAGGGACATACATTTTTACGTCTGTCCCCAATATATTAAAGCTAGGGACAATTTTTTTCTATTTGTCCCCAATAAAATTGCAATAGGGACAATTATGACCACAAATACAAAATGGCGCTAAATTTCGGCCAAATAATAAAATGGCGCAAAAGCTTCCCTCTCTTTTTTCCTTCTAAACAATTCCCTCGTTTTAGTTATTTCTTTTTTCCTTATTTATCTTTTCTCTCTCCTCTTTTTCCCTCAACATACCACAAGCAGAGAATTGGCGATTTTCCTCAACACCCAGAGAAGCCGATCACTCTCCCGTGGGAGTGGTTCGTTGTTTATCTTCTTACTTCTAGGGTTTGCATCCAATAGGTATGTGTTCATCCTCTTCTTCAAATAAATCAGTCAAGATTTTGGTGTACCATAAAGCCCTAATTCGTTTTTGCATAAGAGAATTCAGTTCCAGTGTTCATCCTTTTCTTTTCCAAATAAATCAGTCCATATTTTGGTTTAAAATGAAACCCTAGTTCGTTCAGAAAAGGAATTCAGTTGCAGTGTTTAACCAAGTTTCATGGCCACGACTCTTGTAAACCACGCTCAGGTTGTCTTTCTTCTTCATAGTCGTCTTCTTCTTTTTCAAAGTAGCAACTAACTGTTTATGATACAATTCCTGATTCAATTACTGTATGAAGTTCTAGTTACGAGGTGTACATGAATATGTCTTGTTCAATGATAAAATTCCTGATTGAATACATGAATATGTCTTCTTCCAAAGTAGCAACTAACTGTTTGATACAATTCCTGATCCAATATTGTATGAAGTTCTAGTTATGAGGTATATGTATTAAAAAGATATTTACTGAACGAAAAAACTTGAAAGAAGGATGTTGTTGTTTCTGCTTTGGAACATCAAGTTTATAAGGATGAACTCTGAGCATCATTTAAGTATTTGAAGCATTCCTTTTGGGGTATGTTTCAGTGACATGTTTTATACTTGGTGAATCTATTATCAATACACAAACAGAGTTATTCAAAGTTTCAAAAAAATATACAGAGAGACTGTGCAAACAGCAAAGGGGAAAACGTGTCAGGATTTAAGAAACATATATGAAGAACTATATTTTTTTGAGGAGAGAACTTATATTTGCGCTTGAAATATAAAAATTTGAAAAACATGTACAATATGGATATTGATGAGGGTATCGACGTTTCGTTACTTATACATAGTATCAAATACTTTGAAAAAAAACAGGCCAAAATGCCGACACTACCATATATGTATATAACTGTTGTTGTTACACAAACTGGTTTTTCTATGATCTTTATGTAGTAAGAGGAAATTCAGAATTATGGGAGGTTAGACAATTAGAGTAAGATTAAGTGATACATTTGGTAATTAATTGGTATTACAAAACAAATACTGAAGATGACTCTCAAAATGTCATTTAATTTGTGATACTTTGAGTTAAGCTATAATTTCATGTTCACAAGGCTCACAGCTATTAGATATATGCTCATATAACCTGTTACAAATTCCCTGGGAGCATAAGTTTAATACAGGTTCTATTTGTAACTACTGTAGCCAGAGCAACTTAACAAGATTTTGTTTAAGTTCTAGTGTATTCCTGGTTTTACGACTGAACGAAAAAGAGAAGTTTAAACCAGGAATATACTAGAACTTTATAATCATCAAAGATGAAATTAGTTCAAAAGGTAAGTGATTTCTTCTTGGTTTTTGTTATCTTCCTGGAGTTTGTTATCTTCCTGTAGTTTGTATTGTTATTCAGTAGGGTTCATCTATGTGTACTGTTATCAATAGATGTTAAGATTGAATTAAAATTTTATTTTTCTTCTGAAATCTGATATATGTTATTTGTTGTTCAGTTTTCAGTTTTTTCCCTGTGTTGTTTAATTAAGTTTAGAACTTCATAATCGAAAACCAACTACAAGGTACTTAGAGGATGTTGAGACACGACTAGCCAGATCATCTAGGTACGTAGATGACTGTCATATTGGAAGTGTCGAAGGATTCATTCTTAGCCAAGGAGAAAGAGATCGAGTACATGAATATATTTTGTTCAATGATGATAATATCTCTACAGCATTACAGTAAGTTGGTTTAAACTAAACATGAGCAATTTACTTCCGATGTTGCAATTACTGTAGTTATTTAATATTAAATCGCTTTTCTTGCAGTGAACACAACAATTTTCTTTGAATGACATATCCAAAATTGTCTAAACATGAACTCCAAAAGAAGCATAAAAAGGAATTCGCTTGGTTTAAAAAGTATGTAAAAGATTATTTTGAGGCAAATCTGCCCGTAGTAGAAGGTCATGATGGACTTGCTAAAGGCCCTTTTATTTCAGCAAAAAGATACACTGGTTACAAAGTTGGGGGACTTCATTTCAAAACCGTCTAGAGGGAGTATGGTTCTCGTAACGACCCAAGGTCATCCTCACATTCTAATTAGCATGAGGTAATCCCCCTCTACTTAGTAGTATAATATCTATCACACTTCCGTTACACTACCTTACTAACATATGGTAATCTTAATGTATTGTTATTTTACAAGCCTTTAATTATTCAAATAAATGCTTTAAAAGATAGGAAAAAAGTGAATACTGAAATTGTCTGAATGCCATGCTTTTAGCGAAGCGGTGACCTAGTAATGCGGAAGTGTTACAGTCGGATATTACTACTTTGTCATCTTTGTTGTATGTAGTACTGCTGAATAGTTAATACCAGATTGAAACTCAATGACTATCTTCTTCTTTAGTTTCCATTTTGTTCAAGTCTTGAATGAATTATAGGACATTCGATCAAATCTCTCTCTGAAAAAACAAAGACACAATGCTCACATACTAATAGGTAGATTAGATGATGGTATCTTAATCATTTTTCCGTTTCCTTGTACATGTTTACTGCATAGAATAAGGATTTTAGCTATTAGTGAACTAACTTCATCTTTGATAATTATAAAGTGAGAACTACAATTGGCATATGACTGAACCATTTCTCAACTAGGTATTTGGTATAGTATATATACCTACTTTTTTAGAAAACAGTTTGTGTACTTGTACTGAAATTTTTATTTCGTATATGTCGTTATGTTTGATATCTATCATTATAATCATAAAAATACGATCGAGTGTGTTGAGATACCAAAACATATGGGGCATGAAACTTAACCTCACCATGTGATTTAAGCGTGGGATTCTATTATACATCTGGTTAGACAATGACATAACCCACACAACTTGTTTTAGTGACTTCGGCTGATAATGTTATTTATGTCACAATTTCACGTCCTACTTTATCACAACTTTATAATCACAACAATTTAAATCTTATGCAACAAGCAAGGGGATGTTGCTGCATCGCAACAAGCCAAGGGGCTGCAGCTGCTGCGTCGCAGCATGCCAAGGGGATGCAGCTATTGTTGAGATGGCATGCTGCAGCTGCTGCGTCGCAACAACCAAGGGGCTGCAGCTGCTGCTTTGTCGCAGTATGTTTTGGTTTTTTTTTTACTAAATTAAACCATTGTTTCTATAACTAATGCAGTACTACATTGACATCGACACTACATATGAAATGTTATTAAGTAAAAGAACTCTCTTCTACATGTAGCGCAAAACCCGTGGGGGTACGCTCGTTAGATTACTAGAATAGTAAACACGAACTTATTATGAAGCTACCGCTTTTAAGAAGATTTTGTGTGTGAATGTTTGCTCTTCAACAATTTTATAGAAGTTTTAACATGTTTGTATATTTTTGTCATGTCCCAATTTCGAAAAAGGTAATAAACTAATTGTTTTCCTTGTATTCTATTTTTTGTCACCATGACCAGGGTTAGGATGGAGCTCTGCTGAGATGATGATATGCTAATGTTGTTTTTAAGTTTTCCACTACAACATGAGAAACAAGACGTGAGGATGAAGTTAGAGTAGTTTATTTTTAATAGAATTTTAACATTTGGAAGAGTTGTTAGTCTATTATCTTATTTTGGTTCCTTAACAAACAAAATTATCTTATTTTGGTTCCTTATTAAAACTTGTTAATATGAATATGTGCTTCTTAAATTGTTTGAAGGAAAATTTTCTCTTATGTGTACGATAACAATTGTTTGCAGAACTCCTAACCAAATTTGTAGGGACCAATATTAACTGTATCAGGTCAATCGAAAATCACAACCAATCTTATAGGGACGGCTATTATCTGTCCCAAATGCTTACGAGAAGAAAAATCCATGTCAAATTTTGGGGACAGATCAAATTGTCACTAATGTTAACGAGAGAAATTTTTGCCAAATTTTTAGGGACAAATATTAATTGTCCCAAATGCTAACGAGAGGAAGTTCCCGCTAAATTTTTAGGGACAGATATATGTCGTCCCTAATAATCGCTGATATAGGGACATATACGAACCGTCCCAAAAATAATTTCGGGACAGATGCTATATGTCCCCATATCTGTCCCAAATAGTATTTGGGACGCCGCTTTTGGGGACAGATTAAAACCGTCCCCAATACTCTATTAGGGACGGTTTTTCTATGTCTGGGACGGTTTTTAGCCGTCCCTAATGGGCCTATTTTTTGTAGTGTAACCTCGTGATAAATATATACACCTAGCTTAACTAGATACGTTTTAGCTTCACCGAAGTCGAATAGTCAAGTCGTCCCTCCAGTATTCGTGTTGGGACGAAAAGCATATTCTCATCGGTACCCTAGCATGCAACTATCCTTTCTGGTTTTAGAAAAACATTTATTGTGTCAACAACCGAAATAATACTCTTTTCTTGTGAAAACATACTTCACCCACAATCTCAGCAGATTCGGAACTCGCCCGTTACGCCCTCGACTGAGATAGGATTTTTAAAACATTACTTATCTTATCACACACAGAAGTGGCACAACCAAGAGTCATATCATAACGTGCAGAGGGATCCCAATCACCAAACCAGTCGGGCGGTCAGAGGTGTACAACCTCTGAGCCCCGAGGGTAAGAACAAACAGGCTTACAGTCCAATCGAGCGGTCAAGGGTAGCAAATCCCTGAGCCCCGAGAGTCCAACCTAAACGAGAATCCTGGTCAGAGAGTGGAGTACTACAACTGCCAAGACCCTCATGACTCGTCTCAGTCCACTTCACCAATCACATACAACATACGAAATCTTTATGTTTTCAAAACATCGATTATCACAAAGCAGTTCAAAACTATCACTTTGAGAGTCATTTACGAGTAAAACTCATCAAAACAACTCATCGATAATCCCAATAAACAATACAAGCTTCTGAAAGATTTATCCGTTCGGTCTGAAGGAGATGTCCTTCCGAAGGAGTGTCCTTCGACCAAGGTGGCAATGCGATCAATTTGTCAGTTAGGATAACGATGACCACACGTAAAGATCATCCAGTCCGGTCCAATTAGGGGTCGTAATGCTTTGCTAGAAGCCAACTACGATCGTCGGATCAAGGAGTTGATTCGAGGCTAACATAAACCGGATCTTACAACGGGTTACACATAAGAGTGGTAGCTTGATCGAAGAGATTTGACTAGACGGGAACTGGCTAAAGTTGGATGGGATTCAACTGGAAAGGCCGAAAGGGTCCGAATGGAGATTCGGGACAAGATAGAAGGAAGGCTCTTTGGGCCGGCCATGAGATGGCCGACCAGAGTAAGTGGGCCGGCCACATAAGGCCCATAGTGGGCTGCCCTGGCCGGCCACACATAAGGGGATTAACAAAATACCCCAGCCGGCCACACATAAGGGGATTAACAAAATACCCCAAAAAGGGTATTTTGGTAATTATCTTTTCTGTGATCCAGAAAATAGAAAACCTAATCTGAATGAGATTCTAATTAGGGTTTGTCTATATATTGGGTCAGTTGAGAACAGAAAAGGTGTGAATTTTTCTCTAAGGAAAAATATACAGCTCTCTCTCTCTCTGAATATACAGCTATTGGAGAGAGAGGAATATAGAAGAAAAGTTCCCATTCTATCAATCTAGTTGATGAGACATGTAAATGTCCCATCTGAGTCTCTTAATTTAGACGAGTTAGTCTCTCTAGAGCAGTTACTCTCACAAATTACTCTCTTTTATGTGCAGGTACCCTTTTACAGAGTTACGCGTGCAAAACGGATAAAGTTGGAAAGAATGCAGATTAGGGGTATTTTGGTCATTTGCTGATTCTGATTTCATGGTCAAAGTAAGTGCTCGGATGGAAAGTAGAGTCCAAGACGAACCCGTAGGCGAAAACGGAAGTCAAATCGGAGTTCGAATGAGTAAAATAGAGCGAGTCAAAGTTCAGGTCAAATTCAGTTGACCAAGGGTCAAGAGGGACAAGTGGCGCGCATCCAGGAAGTCATCGGAGGGACCAAAGAAGTCGCGGGCTACATTCTGTCACGGTCAGAAGTACACCCAGCTATTAGAAAAACACGGGATTATTTAACGGACCCGATTTAGCTGAGATACGTGGCAACATCAGAGAGCTGAGGCCGTACCATTTTCGTCCAGTCGCGAAGCACCGAATCCTATACAGATTTCCAGCAACAGAACACCGAGATTTTCTCTTCTCCGGCGACGAAGTTCGTTCGGATTTCCGTTTGAAATCTGGGGATAACGAAGAATCTATGGGTCGGTCCTAGAGGAGACTCTTCTGGGGGTTTGTTATAAGACGGAACCACGGTTGAGAGAAGAGGAGGAGGGATTTTAGAGAGAGGAACAGTAGAGAGAGAGAGTTGAATCTCTCGGCTGGGGGCTCTCGGTTTTTGATTAAAAGAAATACAGTAGAGAGAGAAACCGAGAGGGAGGGAGATATTCAGAGAAAGAGAACCTTCCTGTTTCTTTTTCTTAGTGAGAGAGAAAGAGAGATAACAGAGAAAGAGAGAGAGATTGTAGAGAGAGAAAGAATCAGTTTATTTTAATCCAATCTGTTTTCCTTAATCTTTTATTGTTTTCTGTTTTCTTGGTGAGAGAGAGATAAAATACATAAGAAGAGAGAGATTACAGCAAGTGATAGTAAAGATTAGAGAGAGAAACAGAAAGAAAGAGAGTTGGAGAAGATGAGAAAATAATTTTCCCAGAAGGAATCCGTTTCCGGGAAGACGAGAAAATCGTTTTCCCAGAGGGTGCGTTTGGCAGATTTCCGGGAAAAATAGAAGGAAATCAATTCCTTAAGGGTCTGTTTGGTGGGAAAAGCGCAGAAAAGTAAGTTTCTTTCTTCTTTTTCTTCTATTACTTTAAATATTTTGCGTTTTTAGCATGAGTAGCTAAGTCTTTTATATCTAGGGTTTTAGATGAAGTTATAATAATTATTCTAACGATAAATTTATTACAGTTTTTACTATTTTAACGATAATATCTTCCGGGTTTTTAGACCGTTTATGGACTGAAAACCTGAGTTATATAAAGAACTATCCAATTAGACCAAAATTAATTTGTCCTTAGAATTGTTAGGAAGACGGATTCGAAAACCCTAGGTTCTCTTTTTCTGAATACCGACTTATTTCTTTGTTTATTTATTTTTTTTGTTTTATTTTCATTAAACCTCCATCAAACCATTTTTAAATCTCAATAGTTTTAAGGTTAGATTTTAGTTTAACTTAGTCTCTGAGGAACGAACCGGTCTTACCGGACTTATTACTTGACGCCCGTATACTTGCGGGTGGAGACCTTTTAGGGTAACCTTTTAGGCCCATCACTAGTCAAGAAGAAGAGTTCTTCTCAACCTTCTAGTAAGTCCTAGCAGTCTGAAAGGAAGGG
Organism: Eschscholzia californica subsp. californica; assembly: GCA_002897215.1. Taxonomy (NCBI): domain Eukaryota; kingdom Viridiplantae; phylum Streptophyta; class Magnoliopsida; order Ranunculales; family Papaveraceae; genus Eschscholzia; species Eschscholzia californica. Next base: position 301,013 of record BEHA01000254.1, read on the forward strand.
AGATCAAGTCTATTCACTCGGTGTCTCAAGTAGAGGAGCTACAGTTGGAGCTCTCGATCTTTGCATGCGATTGGAATGGTTCGAGGGAAAAACGCGTTAAGGTATTTATCCCTCTCTAGTTCATTGATTAGTTTATGCATGTCGATCCTGGGCAATCTAGTGTTAAACATGAGATGTTTGAGATTCCGCTTACAACACTAGTTAGTGTATAGGATACACAAAATCCTTCAGTGGCATCACGAGCTGGTTGCATGAAACTATCTCTGACTAGTCGAATTAGATTCGAGCTTGATTGATTAGATGATTTTATGTTTAAATAGGGATTTAGACATGAAATTGATTAGTTTAAATTAGATTTAGACTTAATCGGATAGAAAATTGAAAGAGTTTCAATGGGAAGACTTTAAAATTTGGTGTTTTTGAAAAGAGTTTTCAAAATAAAATTTTAAAGTGGATGGTTTTTTGAAAAGAGTTTTCAAAATTGCTGAGGTTTGGATGAAGATTCATCAAAACAGCAACAAAAGTTGGAATTTTTTGAAAATTGGAAGAAAACATGGTGCTGTCCAGGAGACCGGACTGACCAGGACGCGTCCCAAGACGCGTCTGGCCAGTCGCGGACGCTCAGGATGCATCCCAGTCCTTCCCGGACTGGGAATCAGAGAGCGTCTCGGATTAGGACGCGTCCGAGCTATTCTCGGACAGAAGACGCGTCCGAGAGCGTCTCGGACAGGGATCCCGAAGGATCCGCGTCTGGCACCTGAGGTCGCATCTTCCAGACGCGACCACACAGATAAGTCCGGACGCGTCTCGGATTGAGAATCCGGACTCGACCAGGACTGGACCTTCCAGAACGCGTCTGGGACGCGTCTGGTGAGACCAGAAGCTGTCTCGGACTGGGAGTCCGAGAAGCACAGGCTTGGGCAGAGTGTCTAGGACGCGTCTGCGGGGCTGGGAAGCGTCTGGCCTAGGGCCAGGATGCGTCCACCCGAGGGACTTGGCACGGTCAGGGACGTGCCAATCCGGGTCCGACCTTGGTCTGGACCTTGACCGAGACTTGACTGGATCTAGTCAAAGGGTCCCTTGACCAAGTTTGACTTAAGTCTTTGGAGTTAGACTCGGGTCTTTTGGGCCTTGACTTAAGTGGGAGGTTTCTGTTTTCTTCTTCCGACTTTGACCATATTTTTTCCGAAAGCGACCCGGGCCAACCAAAGCCTGAATCGGAGTTTTTCCAAAACGATTTCAAAATCTTTTAGGATAAAACCAGAACGAGCCATTAGTCAGAATTATGAGATAATTAGACTTAAGGCACGTTAGACATAGAGATGTCGGTAGTATCTCCCGAAAAGCTATCTGGAACATAGCAAACCTAGATTCGACCTAAGTAAGCGAATCTCATACATACTTGGGTGTTTTATGAATGTCATATTATTATGTATGTATGGATGTGAATGCGGGTTCTAGTATGGCCATAGAATTGTTCTATCTTGTTTTTAAGCACGGATGGGTGCCCGATGTAATTAATTTAATTTCAAGTTTTATACGATCTGCGAATCGTTGAGTCTTGTAATTAGAGTTTAGGGTACAATAGAGTCTATTGAAGAGCCAAAGGATGAGATCGTGGTTCGAGTGGGAGAATTCAATGGATGTTCGAGGATGGAGATCCAGGCGAACGGAGGCTAAACAAGCAAAGAACCTAAGAAGATTAGATCTTTTAGGTTAGGGGCCATACTAGGATCATATCTGCTTGATTTATTTTCTCGCGCGCATTTACTTATTTACGTTTTGTGTGGTGTATGATTATGTTAGAGTTCACAGTAATGCATGCAAACAAAAACGTAAGAGTCCCCAAAAAGAATTTTGAGTAATGCCTACCCAGATTAAGACACCTGTTGCGCCCTTGTTCATCGATGGTGGGTCATGCCAAAGCAGGGTGCCATCTTTTACCTCGGGACAATACGGGTAGACCTATGAAGAGGTCTACATGTCTAAATGGTTATTCTCAACGAGTTAGCAAAAGAGTTTTGGACTTCGAGGCAAAAGGATGAATTGAACACATAAGTGTTATTCATCAACCAAGAGTCATATGAGATATGATCAGTAAGGAGTTACTCACCCAGGAGGGTGAAGTTAAGGGCAGTGCCAAAGTACGCTTAACTTCACAGGAATGGGATCTTGGAATCGTATTATTCAAAGGGGGACGGTTTTCACTGAATAATATGGCAAAAACTGTTTTTGCAATGATAATAAGTTTTAGGATTTTGTTTTATTTTCTTTTAAAAGTAGAGGATATATGACTATTAGAAAATAGTTTTCCAACCTTCGTTCATTCCTTCAGAAGGAATTAAACGAAAATTATTTTCATGATTGGAAAGGAATCCGAGAAGCGTTCTCGAATTCGAAATAAAGAAAACGTCCGAGAATATATCATTCCTAATGTTCATTGGTTCTTCAGACGACTGAGGATATGATTATCCAAAATCTTTTGTGAACGTCCATAAAATTCTTCTCTCACGTAGAGATTAATGATATGGATGCATACACAACCATTCGACAACTAAAGGAAGAGTTCCACTAGAAGTCGTGAATGGAGAGGATGGTGCCTCTAAGAAAGTCGTCTTGAAAAGAACATTGAGGAAAAATGAATCTAAGAAACGTTCTTAAGATTCAGAAACCAAAAGAATATAAGAAGAGTTCTTATGATTCAAAAGGTTAAAGGGTCGTTGTAAAAGTTTGGCTAGGCCATTCAAGGAAACTACCCTGAGTACCTGGAAGACGAAAGAAAAGGAATTAGGAATTCTGATTCTTGTATCTTTGTTGACTAAGTTAATCTAGCAAGTTTTGTAGATTCCCTTCGTGGAAATAACATACTTGACTAAAAGAAGAAAGGATCCAAGAGGGAGCAGAAGCAAGAGTTGCTAAGGATGCTGAAAGGGATCAAAGTCTTCTTTTAGACACTAATCTAGGTAGAACTTAATAAGAGTTATTATGTTCTTCTAGAAACATCAGATGTTTTAAAATAGTGCTAAGTTAACGATGGGTTCTTAGAGAACCAAGAGCATTGACAATGATACGATAGGCTATAATCAAAGGATTCGGAGAGGTCAACTCATGTTTTGTCATTGGTCAAATTGACATAAAACACATGAAGAAGATCCAATGGTATGGATTTCTAAGTCTAATGATTTTGAATCATACGACACATGTGAATTTTGTTCAACGTGGCCATTTGACAAAGTCACCTTTTAGAAAGGGAGAAAGGGCTAGTAAACTAATAGTTTTTGTACATACAGATGTACGTAAAACTATTGGTACACTAACTAGAGTCAACATGAATCCACTTGACGAAAATATAAGTCATTCGATTGGATCGAGATGATGAATATTTGAATTAGAAATTTGATGACCATCAAAAGAAGTTGAGAAATAGTTTCTCACCTTGCTCCACAAACACATCATATGGATGATGAGTCTAATGGGAGTAATCGAACATGTGAGACATGTGTCGATCAGTGATGGGTTAAGGCCAATCTTCCGAACACTTTCTAGGATATATTCTCAAACACGGTCGTTCTTCCTAGCTAACCATATTCCGTCAAAAGCTGAAAAGACACCATAAGAGTATGGGTTTGGAAGGGTTCCAAACGTGGTCTTTTGTGAAGGTCTATAGATATGAAACGTAAATGGATTCCGAGAACCATGTTTGCATATCAAAGAAAGAATATTTATTTATGAGATAAATAAATATTGGGGATTCTTCCACAAGCAATCAGAGAACAAGGAGGTTGTTGCTCGTGATGGTGTCTTCCTTGAAATAAGAGTTATTTCAAGAAGACAAGTGGGAGAAATATTAGATATCGAAGAAATTCGATCTGAGCAACAAACTGACACCGTTGTACCGATGTCAGAAGTCGCGATTCCTAACTATTCTGAGCCGATAGAAAAGGAAAGAGAGGAAGAGATGGTAGATCTCGGAGATCCTCCCGCGCAGGGCGAATGTGATTCGCAGGAGAACCCTCAAGGAGTTGAGAGTGTCTCAAAGTTGCTCACACCCCTTATAGACCTTGAAAGCTCATAAATCTGTCTCAGAGGATGGAGATCCGGCTGAAGAAGAAAATGAGCTAGCTACACAGAAGCTGTGACGGAATCACTCCAAAACATGGCTTGGAGCCATATGATCAAAATGGTATCCATGTCTGAAATCAAGTTTGGAACTTGGTCTATTTTGCTTAAAGGAAGGGTTCCTGTAAGTCCAAATAGGTTTTTCAAAGTGAAAAACAGACAAGGATGGAAACATTGGTGTTTCCCAGAGCATGACCATAATGATCTATTACTAGCAAAGGAATGTATACATGACACATTCAGGAGGAAGTTTACTCTTCTAAAGCTAGTGAGAATGCAAGCTTCAAAATCCATCAAGGGATTAAAGCGAGCAAGTAGGAGTTGGAATCTTCGATTCAGCAAAGTAATCAAGAGTTGGTTTCTTTGGGAATGAAGAGAAATCTTGAATTTAAGAAGTTCAAGAAGGTTAGTGGGAGTGACCCAGTTTTCTTTGGTCCGGTATGTAGGCGACATACTAGAGATTGAGAACAACATTCTGATGTTGAAAACAGTTTAGAACTGACTCAATAAAAGGACCACATAAAGGTGAAATGCTTTTGGGCACCAAAGATCTATGGAGATAGATCGAGAAGGTGATAAGACTTGTTCAAGAAAAGGTCTTGAAAAGTCCAATGTGAAACACTCAAAAACGGAGTATTTCTACCCAAGTCTCATGGCACTAAGCTTAGCAAGATTTAGAATCTGAAGGATTCTGATGAGCAAGCACGCATGAGAAAGATGGTTATGCAAAAGGCATAAGATCGGTCATGTGGGACATGATTAGCATTCGCCTCGACGTCGCAAAGTACTTGGAGTATTTATGGTCGTCACCAATCAAATCCAGATGAGCTGATCTGGATCACACAATGTACTTGAGAAGAACTTGTGAGATCTCGGTATGAAAATAAAAGGTTGAAAAGTCATATGTTGCAAACTTCCAGAATAAGATGACAATCTTGACTTGGAAGAACAGTGAGCTGGAAGGGTTCCAGGCAGAGACTGTTGCAAACTTTACAAATAAAAGAAAAATAGTTAAAACTTGGGAAGTTTTGATTCAGTATGGGGATACTGGAGATTATCATCGGATGATAACAAACAAAATCCATATAGATTTGATCTATTAACTAAACTGTCACCTTCGACTAAGTATGGTGGTAATACTAAGGTCATAGGCATTAAGCTTTCCTGAAAAGCTTAGACTGGTAAACTTGAGGGTGTAAGGAGTTACACGGGAAGGCTCAAGATTTACAAACTCTTATTATCAGAAATAAGTTAGTTATTTCGTCGTTAAATCATGGTTTAGTGTTTAATGACAGTCCAAAAATAATGAGGAATTCCAGGTAGGTTTATCAGATAAGTGATCTGGTAAATGGAACCCTACTAAGTGAACATGGAATAGATTCATTATTGAGTCCCTAGTCCAGGTCATTGCATGGACAACAATGACTCAAGAAGACTAGCATGGGAATTAACTGATAGCGCAGTTCCATGGGCTATAGGAATATGGTATTTAAGTCAATTACATGGATGTAGATTGGGGAATCTACATTGGATTAACCCAAAGATGAGAGTTTTCTCAAGGAGTTGAAAAAGGCGTCACAAACTCTCATAGGCAAGATTGGAGAGATTCCGTAAACATGAGTGCTCCACTCATCTTATGTAAGGAATGTCGAACTTTGGTACTGTCAAACGCCGCGCCGTAAAAGGAGGTTATAAAGGCAGCATACTGGGGGAGACAGGATAGACATGAAGTTAAGTGGGAGTACAAGACTGGATGATGTCCTCCTATTAAGTTAGGAATAAGTATCTCCGGGCCACTTGAGGAGAAGCAACTGGAAAATGTGTGGCCACACTCAAATGGATTAAGAGTTAATCATTTGAATTGACAGTTGTTCTCCGGATCAAGAAAGTCTGAACGGTGTGACGTATCAGATGAGATACTAAGCGAGATGGGAATCGAGCATTGCACTTGTTCTAAGTACAAGTGGGAGACTGAAGGATTTATCCGTTCGGTCTGAAGGAGTGTCCTTCGACCAAGGTGGCAATGCGATCAATTTGTCAGTTAGGATAACGATGACCACACGTAAAGATCATCCAGTCCGGTCCAATTAGGGGTCGTAATGCTTTGCTAGAAGCCAACTACGATCGTCGGATCAAGGAGTTGATTCGAGGCTAACATAGACCGGATCCTACAACGGGTTACACATAAGAGTGGTAGCTTGATCAGAGAGATTTGACTAGACGGGAACTGGCTAAAGTTGGATGGGATTCAACTGAAAAGGCCGAAAGGGTCCGAATGGAGATTCGGGACAAGATAGAAGGAAGGCTCTTTGGGCCGGCCATGAGATGGCCGACCAGAGTAAGTGGGCCGGCCACATAAGGCCCATAGTGGGCTGCCCTGGCCGGCCACACATAAGGGGATTAACAAAATACCCCAAAAAGGGTATTTTGATAATTATCTTTTCTGTGATCCAGAAAATAGAAAACCTAATCTGAATGAGATTCTAATTAGGGTTTGTCTATATATTGGGTCAGTTGAGAACAGAAAAGGTGTGGATTTTTCTCTAAGGAAAAATATACAGCTCTCTCTCTCTCTGAATATACAGCTATTGGAGAGAGAGGAATATAGAGAAAAAGTTCCCATTCTATCAATCTAGTCAAGAAGAATAGTTCTTCTCAACCTTCTAGTAAGTCCTAGCAGTCTGAAATGAAGGGAGATCAAGTCTATTCACTCGGTGTCTCAAGTAGAGGAGCTACAGTTGGAGCTCTCGATCTTTGCATGCGATTGGAATGGTTCGAGGGAAAAACGCGTTAAGGTATTTATCCCTTTCTAGTTCATTGATTAGTTTATGCATGTCGATCCTGGGCAATCTAGTGTTAAACATGAGATGTTTGAGATTCCGCTTACAACACTAGTTAGTGTATAGGATACACAAAACCCTTCAGCTTCATCGTAAAACAATTACCAAAATAGGCATAATCCACATTGTAAACCTCATTGAAATCAACGGTATAAATCATGCATATATGATCACCTACCATCTACACATAATGATGCATGCATATCTCCACTTCTAGCATGAATCTAGACAATAGTATAAAAGAAAACAAGAGGTATCCCCTACCTAGCGATTCAGGACTCCGTCCTCATCCGCTTTGCTTCGAGCATCTCGCCCCCAACTCATTTCAGCTTTCCTTCCGACACCTTAGACAAAGATAAACCTTAGATTCTTCGAGAAGAATCTTAACATAACACAAATAACTCCGAAAGAACCATAAGAAAAAGAAATACAAATAAGACTTGACTCGCATTAACGTCGGAAGACCCCGAGTGACTATTCTGTCTTAGGTTGATTCCCATCACAATTCTAATCCACTTCGATCTTACCATACATCGTTGGAAAGCTAATTCAATTTCTAACATTTTGTTACTTAAGGTCTCGGCCAAATTCCAAGTGTATAACCTCGAAACGAAAAAATAGACGCAGCAGTGCATCAGTCTTCCCCGAATGCTCGCTGTTCATTCTAATGGCCATAACTCCCTCATCCGAACTTGAAACGACTATTTCCATACCATTTTGGAATCGTCACAAGATGAGATACAATATTGAAGAAGACAAAAGCAGCATTTCAAACATCTATGACTAGCTACAACAGCAAAACAGTGAGCAGCTCTCGGGTTTGCTAAACTGCGTGCTTCTCGCTAAAACAGTCGTAACTCTCTCGTCCAAACTCGGAACAACTTGTACCATACCATTCTGGAAAGCTAAGATCCTAAGCTACGACTCTCGTGTTTGTGGAAAGTCCATTTGGGTACTCTACAAGACCCAAATTGTCACATAACAGACTGTACTGTACAGTTTTTTGTTTCAGCTCAATCCAATAGAATTTGCAACTTCCCTCAACCTGACCTTCTACCATGACCTTCTCTATACTTAGGAATTGAACACTATAACATGCACTCAGAAAAATCCCCAAATTTCCAGATCATAAAACCCTAGAATCTAAGAACAAGATAATTAACTCATCAAAACAATAATTCTTACCTTAATTGTTGATATCCTTGCTTTGTTTCTTCCTATCTTCATCCATTCCTCCCAACTTCCTACAAATTCGACGATGAACCCCATTAAAACTCCAATTCAAGGACTATTGGATTCTAGAGAGAGAAACATGAATTTCTTACCAATTTTTCATAGAAGTATGCAACTCCTCTCTTGATCAAAATTTTCTTTTCCAACAACTCCCGACCCTACTCTCGAACTCGGCTGAACGAAATGGAGAAAGCTCGATTCTGATTTCCCTTAACCAGCCATATTTCAACTTTAGTCCCCTAGATTTGTCCTGATTGCGAAAAGCCCCCTGATTTGGACCTGATTACACTTTTAGTCCTTATTTTGACTTAGTCTGGGTTCAGAACGGCCCCTCATCTAACTTAAAATCTTGGGATGTTACATCCAATGCAACACTTAATCATAGAAATTTTGATTGCCATAAAGGATTTTCAGGAGGGATCGACCCAACATTCCAAAATCTTTCCCTAACCTAGATCTTAAGCCATTGCCTTCCAAAAACAAGTTGCAGGTCCATTGTGTAATAGAGGGTGCAGATTTACAATTAAATGACATATTTTTATGTATATTTACACGACATGTCATTGACAAAAAGTTGAGCATTTCCCCTATCTCTCTCTCTCTCTCTGCGTCAATGGATGTCACTATCAGATTTTGTTCTTTTGCTCTACCCAATCGTATCACGCCATGTCGTCTTTTCTCACCAACGGTTTCTCTCTTTTAACTACTGTACAATTAATCTACTTTTATTTCCTCCATTTTTTACTTTATCTATCTATAATTTTCTTCCCTCTCAAATGTGATCTCTAAAAAAAAAGTTCCTCTTCCTATTTCCTCTCATTTTTTTTTCTTTTCATTTCATCTCACACATATTTTCACTCTCTAATCTCAACAAATTTCTTTACTTTCTTTACAATCTCAATATATTTTCATTCCATTATCTACTTTCTCTCTTTACAATAATTTTTCTTTATTTAATTACTTTCTTTCTATCTAGCTTCCTCTTATTATATTTTGGCAGATTTTTTATGACTTCAAGTTTTCTTTATATGTAAGGGACAACTATAAATGTACCGCGCATAAAATAATTTCCCCAAAAATTGTTTGGCATTTGAAAATGTACATGACATAATAAAACGTGCTATACATTCCTTCCAAAACATAAGTTATCTTTGGAGAAAGTATAGAACATTTTGTTACGTACATTACATAAACAAATGTTTTGTATTGTACATATGAGTATGTCTAATACACTTTTTGAATTTCTTACACTTTCTGGCAAGAAAGTAATTAACATCTTGTTATGTGTACATAATCAAATGTACGGTGCATGTGATTATGTTCTATACACTTTTCAATTTCCTAAACTTCATGAAGGAAGTATAGAACATTTTGTCATGTGAAGTACATCATCAAATGTAATGTATCGTAAATATGATTATCTTACACACTTTTCAAATTTCATGCACTTTCTATCATTTGCAAGTATTAGACATTTTGCTATGTAAAATACATAATCAACTGTACTGTACATGTCATTATATCCTCAATACTTTTCAAATTTCTTACACTTTCTAAGGAGAAAAGTATATGACAGTTTGTTATGTAGAGTACATAATCAAATGTCTTGCACCGCATATATGATTATGTCTTATACACTTCTCGAATTTCTTATAATTTTTGGGGAGAAAGTATATAACATTTTGTTATGTACAGTACATGATAACATTTTCTTACATTTTGTGGGAAGAAAGTATATGGAGTTTTCTTGTGTACAATACATAACATAATGCCTTCTACTGACATTTGATTATGTCTTATACACTTTCGAATTTCTTACAATTTCTAGGGTGAAAGTATAGAACGTTCTGTTATGTACAGTTCATAATAAAATGTACTATATATATGTGATTATATATCCTATGAACTTTTCAAACTTTTCTTACATTTTTTTTTAAGAAATCGACTACGATTTACGTTAGTCGTTACATGGTGTTGATACATCATGAAGATGTGATAGCACGATAACCGCCTAAGTTAAACCAAGAAATGAAAAAGGCCTAAAGCCCAACAACATGAAAGAGGCCTAAAGCCCAACAAATTTATTACATTATTTATACCTTTGATAATCCAAATTCAATATCCATGGATTCCACTTCCTATGAGAATCGAACCTAGGACCTCCAGGATTTTGGAGTTTATGTCAACACTATCAACCACTTGAGCAACCAAGTGTTGACAACTTTTCTTAAATTTTTTGAGAAGACCTCCAGGATTTTGGAGTTTATGTCAACACTATCAACCACTTGAGCAACCAAGTGTTGACAACTTTTCTTAAATTTTTTGAGAAGAGAGTATAGGATATTTTCTTGTGTAAAATACATAATCGAATATCATGTACTGTACATATGATTATGCTCTATACACTTTTCAAATTTCTTACAGATTCTAACAAGATTCACATCAAATTTGTTAACATCAACAAATAAATTACATAGCAATCCTCACTTATCATCATCTTCATCATCATCATCGTACACAAAAAACATAATCCTTCCCAATATCGTAATCAAATGGATTTGAAAAAATCTGCAAAATTCTGAAATTTTTTATATACATAAAATGAAACAACTTTTGAATCTAAATAATTTCAATCTTACCAATCACTTGATAAGAACAAAAAGAAACAACAAAATAAAAAGAATTTAGGAGAATAAGCATAGAAATTGAACACCCCAAAAATCATATTGTTCTTAAATTTCTTCTAATGCCAACATCCAAATTGAATTTCTTCTTAAAAGTAGCATATACGATTCAAGAGGTCCTGAATATAATGTTCTAAATCTAAACCCAACATTCATTCGAATATCAAATTATCAGATAGTTTAAGAGGATCATAAATGTCCACT
>BEHA01000254.1:364583-380088 GCA_002897215.1 Eschscholzia californica subsp. californica
TTTTTGTATAAACCTTTATAAGTTTTACTTCCACACTAACTATTGTCAATTGTTGGCTTCCTGGCCTAAATCGACTTCAACTCTACTCTGACTCATTTAACTACAAGTTTAATCGATTTAATTCGTTTGAAGGTGTTGATTATTTAAGCAGTTAAGACTCCTCCGCGCAATTATTTGGTGGTGGGACATTCTCTTAGTCTCTTGAGTCTCTTGGGAGTATATTTTATCTTATACTATAAGGTTTTCGAGTATGCTACCTAAACGATTATTTATTATTATTATTGTTGTTGTTGTTATTATTATAAAGTAAACCAAAAAGAAGGAATACAAGTTAGTTGATGTTCCTCATCAAAAAAAGTTAGTTGATGTATCATAGTACCAATTATACAGGTTGGAAGATTCATTCTAATCAGCTCCAAGACAGAAGAAGATCATATACAAATATCCATTAGAACAAGAATTTGGGTCCCCTTAACTGATATGACATCAAAACCCCTGGCAGCTCTAAAATCTCCAGCCATACCTACTACCTACCAGGGCCACTTCTGCGCCTTATTCCATCTGAGCTTAAAATTAGGCACCTGGGAAAGCTTCTAGAAAGAATGAGATTAAGGTGCTGTTTGTTTTTTAAAATTTTCAGATCTGAAATCTGAATTGGATCTCAATTCAGATTTCAGATGTTTGTTTTTTTGTTTGACAAAATCTGAAACATTGGCTGACTAAATTAGACATCTGAATTGGCTGAATTAAGACCCAGTTTTTTCAGACTTTAAAACAAGTCTGAAAAATCAACCCAGCTGTTGAAAAGTAACAAATGACAAATATACCCCCGCAAAAACCTAAAATTACTCTAGTTTCATCTTCTTCATTTCACCACCACCACCACCGCCGTCGCTGCCACCACTAACACCACCACCACATAACACAACAAAAAAACAAGAGCACACAGTGCCAATCTCAAACACGCCCTAACCACCACCTCAACACCATCACAACAAGATGATGGGCTTTCTGAACACTCTTCGTCCACCACCACCACCACCACCACCACCACCACCACCACATGAAGGGCTTGTTAACCCTTGTCGGATCTGGTGAGAGCTATCTTGTCGGAAACCCTTGTTAGATTCGGCGTCAATCTGGCTTTGGCTAATCTTCTACTATAGAGAGAGAGAGAGGGAGAGAAAGAGAGAGAGAGAGAGAGAGAGAGAGAGAGAGAGAGAAAGAGAGCAAATACAACAGTCACCACTCCATCAAGCTACAACTTTTGGTCTTCGATCTAAGTCGTTTCTAAAGTAAAATGGGAAGGTACTCGTTTATGCAACTATGGAGGATAGAGAAGGTAACAAGATATTTTTATTATTATGTGAATTAGGGTTTAGATGATCTAGGAAGTAGCAGCCGGCACTTTGAGAAAGAGGACAGGAGAGAGAAAGGGAAAGTGAAAAAGAGGACAGGAGAGAGAAAGGGAAAGTGAAAAAGAAAAATTAAAGATAGGGTTTTTTTGTTTCCTTAATAATATAAATGGGGTTATAAATGTAACTTTTCCTTAGTCAGATTAAATGATTCAGATTTGGAAAACAAACATCTTACTCAACCAATTCAGATTCATCTAATTCAGTTCAGTCAATTCAGATTCAGCCAATTCAGATTCAGACCTTCACAAAAAAACAAACACAACCTAAGTTGATTTATGTGAGGGGACCGTGACCTTGTGATTTCTTTTCTTGTGAGATGTTTTTGTCTCACGAGTAAAGCTTCTAGAATCCCATTACTTTCCTGCTCCATAAGCCGAGACAGAGGAAAAATTGTGTTCAATATCTGCACAAATAAAATCTGTCTCACCGTGAAATGTAAGGAAAACATTTCAACTTAATAGATTTACTTTCAATATGTTAAGTCCCCCTATCATGTTTCGTGAGAGTCAGAGGTATTAGTGGGCTTAACTGCAGTCTGGGTCAACCCACTAACATGTAAAAGAAAACCTGCTTTGTAAAGTAATATTTATCTTCTTTGACTCAAGTGGTCAATTGGGCATCGTAAACGGTGGATGGTGGTCATGAGTTCAATTCCCTCACCTTTGTTTTTAGAATAAGAAATTTACTACTCCTTTATTGAATACAAGGGTGTGTTTGATTTTGGATTCTGAATTAACACTAATCTTTTCTTAGCTAATTCTTCCTGTTACATATACCAAACGCAATTTACATGAAGTTTTGTTTGCACTAAAATGAAGTTTCGACAATTTCTTTTTTATTTCAATTTTTCTTATACCAAATGTAAAAAATTTTCTTATTACGAATGTGTTTGGATCTTGACAGTTCGAGTTCCAACTACAACTATCTAATGTATCTGTTTAGTTTGTCTAGTTTCAATCATATTGTAATCTCGTTGGAACTACGACAATATGTGTCACTGTTTTCATTTTTTATTTGAATTCTTAGAGATGATTTTTCTTGACATCAACTTTCACCCTGTGCCTACTTCAAATCTTGGTCCCGCCACTGGTGAGAGTTGTTCTTTATTTTTGTGTTTTTGGGCCAAGTACGTAATGATTTGTTCGGAAGTTTTATGGATTGTGATGGTTTATCAAGATCTCATGCTTGAGTCAAGATGGTTGCAGTAGATTCTGACTCTACTAAAACTCTTGTTGGTTGGATTTCGTTACTACTCTCCCGCTTTTGAAGGTTTCGGCCATAAATTCTGTTTTGATTCGAAGTATTTCTTTTATGCTTAGATGTTGTTTGTTTTGTGTTTCTCTTTTTCTTGTAGACGTTTGATTCATAAATAAAGTACTGCTTGCATAAATAAGAAAAAAAAATTAATAAATCCTGGAGGAAATCGACTGACCGGAATTCAAGGGAGTGTATAAGCGCCCCCAAAATTATTCTTGGCCACTTTCTCTCTCTGGGCCCAATAGATTGGGACATTCCGAGGCACACAAAATGTGCCAAGAGTGTAGTTGAGCCTGAGTAATTTTTGGGGTGCCTACAGACGCACCCCAGTCTCTGTTTTTCTGATTGAATGCATTATTAATTAAGATGCAAAAGATGGATGGGCAAGATAAGAACTCCACACGTCTGCGATTTTGAAACATGATAGTTTATGGAAACCTATGTAGCATGATAAGTTTGCAAAATAAATAACACAAGTAAACGAGACTATATGTATTTTTAATTCTAAAACAATATGTTAAATAAATTTTGTTGTATATGATAAAAAAAAAAAATTAGACTGGCTAGAATGCACGGCCAGGCCAGTCTTCCGGGTAAGTGACGTGATCGGACAAGATTTAGAGAGAACAAGTGTTTAAATTTATCTCTTTAAATTCTCCAGTCACATCTCCCAACTAAAATTCAACTGGGATAGTGGCCACAAAAAAAGGTCATTCTTGAAGAAGAATTTGTTGTACCTATAAAACCGCTCGAACAAAAATAATGTTGAAGTGCTTGAACCATGACCTCAAATTCCACAAAACAATCTGTAATGTTCTTAAACTTCTATTTATGAAAGACATCTTTTGTGATATATATTTCTTTTTCTTTGAAATTTGTGGTAGATGATTTGTGAGATGGAAAGTTGAAGGGGAAAACAGAATGGAGTGTCTCTACCACAGGTTCACTCTCTTAGCAATGAGGCCTATTCCCTACCCAGTACCCAACTACGCCACCACCCCATCTATGTAGTTTGTTGTTCAACAATTATTAGGTCAGTAAACACTTCCCTATTTAGTGTACTGCCACAAACCGGTCGATCTTAATATGACTATTTAGGTTCAAAATATTATCATAATAACCAAGAAAACCATCATTTTTTTCTATTAACCAAAAGTTGTCATAATAATATTGATAATGATACATAAGGTTTGAAATAATACGAGAAATTATCATTCAGGTCATTTTCTATTCTTTTGGTTCCCAAAATGCCCTTAAACTTATTACTCTATTTCTGCCTAAAAAACGAGAACCAATTTAGGGTTTGTTCTTCTTCTTCTCCTTCAGCACTTCTTCATCAATCTTCAAACAATGGAATCTGATCTACAAAATTCAGGCCAATCTAAAACGAGAACCATTTTAGGGTTTGTTCTTCTACAAAAATGTGTACGGTATAGCGGCCTAGAGAGAGAGACACAAAGAACAGAAGCCCGTTTTGAATGAACAACAACAACTTTTCGATCTCACTGGTTTTTGGGGGAAAATTCTCCAATCCATCTTAGAGAGAGAGAATAAGACATTGTGTTATACTACTCCACTGGATTTGCTTGATCTCAGACTCGGCAGAGTTAGTCTTTCTCTCTCTCTATCATGTAAGTTTTTTAGTTGGCTCATTGTAACCCTAAATTTTGTTTCTTTGAATGATTTAGGTATTGATTATTTTCCAATGTTCTGTACTCAGATTGACCAATTAAGGATTTAATGCCAATCTCTATCTAATAGGATAATGTATAAATGTTAGTGGAGTTGGGGAAAATAATAATAATTTTAACTGGTTAAGATGATATTCATAGCCATAAGCTTTTAAATTCTTGACATTTAGGGCTTATGATAGTTTACTACTGGAAATTTCTTTACACAAATAGCTATCTTCAATGTAGTTTTGCTGATTAGGTTTTATATTGGCATAATAGCAGGCATTCTTTTGAAACTCTTCAAGCATCAAACTTTTCAATTTCTAGAGTTTCAACCCTACTTCCAATACTAACTACAAACTGAATTATGTGTCAAACCGTTAAAGTAGCATGGGTTACTTCAATCATGTTGCTCTATTAACCTAGAAATTTGAAGCCATTAAAGGAGAAAAGGCAGGTTTGGAGTTTGAAATGAAGAAACTCATAGTGCAAACTGAACAATGGAGGAAAGTTGTTGATACATCAGCAAGTGTACTATCCGGAGTAGATATGAATGGGAGAGTTGCTAAGACATGTATGTCAATGGACAAGCAACTCTTTGATGGTGGATATTCTGGTTTCCACCGTTTCATTATTTATCAACGATGATTTTGAAGATGAATTTGACAGTGGAAAACAGAAAGGTTTTGGAATTCGAATGTTCGGCGACTTGTAGAAGAAAAAGGGTCACAAAAAAGCAACTTCAGTATTTCAATCACTGCATTTTTCATTTGTTTCCTATCTCGATTACATCTTTTTAAGGTTTCGAAAACATTTCGCAGCAGTACATTTAGTTTTTATTGTGTTGTTCTGATTCGAAGAATGATACTTTTGTCTGTAAGAATTTAGTTTATCAGTATATTTCTCGTTACTTTGTCGAATCATCAAAACAACTTCGATAGCTTATTCTTTTGCAGTGAAAATTTTGAATAATTTGATGCATCAACCATTTGAGCTGAACCGAGTGGTTCGAACATCTCAATAGTTCTCGATTTGCAAATTGAGTTTGCAAGATATGCAACTCAAGATTATATTTTGCAAATTTTGCAAATCATGTTTGGAATCTCTATTTTGCAGACACATGTTTGCAGTTTACATTGTTGCAAACACGTTTGCATGACAGATTGTTGCAAACACGTTTGCAGAAAAACGTAAAGGAAAAAAACGCCGTTTTTTTCTGGGTTTTTTTTTTGGAAAAAAAAGTATTGAAAGTGGATCTTGTTAGAAAGCTAATGAAAAATCATTTCTAAATATATAATTTTTATAGAAATCCGACATCTCAAACAAAAATTATATCGATTTAAAGTTTAAAGAAAAATAAAACAATTTAGTTACACAAAATGACAAAAATGGGTATTTTAGTATTTGCACACTTTTTGACCTGAATAATAATTTTCAAATGTTTAGTGCTTTTCTACTCATTTTCAATATTATTTTGACCTTTCTAGTAATTACCTCTTAAAACATCAAGGGAAGTTTTATAAGGCCTCCCCAATTTTGTTAGAAGGCCTCCCCATGAACCATTTTACTTGCTAAATTATTACTGAGGGAGGCCTTTTAACAAAAATGAGGAGGCCCTATAAAATCTCTCAAACATCAATTGGGCTACCAAACTCGGTTCTCTACACAAAAAGCCCGTGTTTGGGTTGATATGATCAGATTTGTCGAGGAAAGTGTTAGGGCCATAACCATATTTGACTACATCAAGACCCAACATCACGTAGCTAATATCTTGACGAAGTCTTTTGATTATGATCAATTCAACTTGTTAATTTTGAATTTAGCCTCGACTCAAATTTCTTGCCCAACTTCAACTCGTGGAGGAAACGTGTTGAATAATACTAAGAGGTGCCTATAGCAAAGGACACCTAGAACCAACTATACAAGGAGGGCCGGATGAAGGTCTATAAGTTGTTTTTAGGGTTCTGAATTTTTGTATTCCGTATGATCTTTTATTTTTTGGAGTATTCCATATGATCTGAATACTTCCTTTATAAGTACTTTTTTTTTGTTGAAGAGAAAGCCCACTGACTCCCTAACTACAATTAATATCTAGATTCATAGAGTTCCTCGAGTGCCAAAGTTGTTGCGACCGATGAAGACGTCCCCATTTCGCCAATTTGTCTGCTATCATATTCAGATTTCTCGACAGAAAGGTGAATTTAGTACCCTTGAATGTAGAGATAGTTGCTCCAAAATTGACCAACAATTTTCCCGTTTGCCAATCGATCGCCCGTCCCTTGTTGTTGAGATGATTAATAATATTGATGTTGTCATTTTCGATGTGAATATATTCGATCTTAGCCTCAGCTGCCCATTGAATCGCATTCAGCATTGCTCGACCTTCACATTCTTCTGCTGTCTGTCCTCTAACCATATCTGCCTTTGCCATTATAAAGTCACCGTTTTCATCATGAAGAATCCACCCTATTCCTGCTGGTTCCGTGCATGTTTTGAAAGATGCATCAACATTGAATTTGAGGAATGGTGCTACTGGTGGTAACCACACTTCTTTAGTTGGTTCTTTCTTCCTTTGTTGCTTTATTAAGACAGTCGTGGAAAATTGTTTGATCATTTGTATAACCTGCATAGGATTAGTATCTTTTGAAGATAAACATTTTTCACATCTCACCTTCCATATGAACCACATTATTTTCGCCATCATCGTCATGTTATCCACATCCATAGTTTTCCAGTACATAATCCACTCAATGATATTGTTAAAATTGTCGGGTAGGATTCCAAAATACAGCCAAATAGTTCTAGCAAAGTGGCAATGTAGTAGCAGATGGGTAGTAGTTTCCTGGCTATCACAGAAAAGGCAATTATACAAATTTCCTATATATCTGCCAATTTTATTTCTAACAGGTAAGCTATTAGTGCAACATTTCCACAGGAATAGTTTAATTCTAGGAATGGTAGGAGTTTTCCAAATGAAGCTCCATTCCGTCAGATCGTTATCATTATAGTTCGAACTTAAATGAGTATACATAGACTTTATAGTAAATTTACCTGTATTAGTAAGGGTCCAGATCATCGAGTCCTCTGCATCAGATTGAATGTTGATACTAAGGATAGCTCTACCCACCTCATTATCAAAATAGAGATTTAATAAGTCCACATTCCATTGATTTCCCCTTATAAGATCTGCCACCTTATCAAAGGGGCAATTGTACTGATTCTGAAGAGGTGGTTTATGATTCGGAATCCAAAAGTCATCCCAAATATTAATGTTAGTACCTTTATTAACATCCCAAAAAATGAGATTATTAACCTTCGGCATAATAGCCAGCAAAGATTTCCAAGTCCACGAGTGAGCAGGTTTAGCAGTTAACGGTTTTGGGCTTTTAGGAAAGTATTTAGCTTTAAGGAGTTGAGCCCACGGAGCATCTGGGAATTTGAGGAGCCTCCAAATGAGTTTGCTGAGGAACGCTCCATTGTCCATTATCGGGTTTCGAAAACCAAGGCCGCCAAATTTCCGTGGTCGGCAAATAGCTGCCCAGTTGATGGTGTGGATAGTTTTGGTTTTTTCCCCACCAAAAGGACCGTTGAGTGGTCTCCATGCGGTTGCTGATGCCTTTCGGAATGGCAAAGCATTGCATCTGGTATCGGGGAACGGCCGCTGTGATAGTCGAAATGACTATAGAGCGACCAGCTTGCGAGAGAAGATTAGTCTGCCATTTGGACAGTTTATGTTGAATTGGCTCAAGCATGGAAGAGAAAGCCTGTTTTTTCTTGGCGCCAATGAAAAGTTTGGTGCCTAAGTATTTATCAAGAGAAGAAGCTTGTTGGACTTTCAGAGATTTGATAATCATGCGCTTGAATCTATGATGAGTATTCTTGGTGAAGAATATGGTGGATTTGTTGTAATTAATCACCTGACCTGAGACCTCACTAAAAGTTTTGAGGATGAGAAGCAGATTGCTGATATTATCAAGAGAGTTTTGACCGAAGATGAGGCAGTCATCCGCGAAGAGAAGATGATTGATGGTAACCTTAGACCGAGGTATGGTAATCCCAATGAATTTATAGGGGATGTTAGGAGAATCCAATAATCGACTAAGACCTTCCATTGCCAGAGTGAACAGAAAAGGAGATAGCGGGTCCCCTTGCCTAATCCCTCTTGTAACGTTAAAGGAAGGACCTGGACACCCGTTGATCAGAACTGCCATAGTGGAAGTGGCAATACAAGTATGTATAAGCCTAATCCAATGCTCATCAAAACCGAGATTGACCATAATCGATTCAAGAAAAGACCATTCCACCCGATCGAAGGCTTTTGACATATCGAGCTTCAACCCAAAGTAGTTTTTCGACCCTTTTTTTGTACGGTAGGTGTGTGACAATTCTTGACTGATGATGATGTTATCAGTAATCTGTCTGCCCGGAACATACGCAGCTTGGAAAGGCGAGATGATATCAGGAAGGATAGTTTTCAACCGGTTAGCCAAAATTTTGGTAATAATTTTGTAAGTAGTATTTAAAAGACTGATCGGTCTATAATCCGCTGTAGTGTGTGGAGTTTTAGTTTTCGGAATAAGCCAAATATGAGTATGGTTGGTAGCTGGAGGGAGAATGGAAGTAGTGAAAAACTTGGTTACCATTTCGGTAACATCGATCTTAACAGTGTCCCAATTCGATTGGTAAAAGAAAGGGGGGTAGCCATCCGCACCCGGCGCTGCTTCGGGCTTCAGCGAGAAAGTCGCTCCTCGAATCTCATCTTCATGCGGAAGAGCAATCAACTTATGATTTTGCGAAACCGAGATCTGTTGAGTGAAAAGGTTAAGGATATTACTAGATCTCGACGGATTCGTGGAAGAAGAAATGTTGATGATATGATCCGTAAAAATGCTAGCAATCTCTGACAGGTCATTACTCCACGAGTTATCATTCTTTTGGATAAAGTTGATGTTATTTTTCCGATTCCTGGTTATAGCTTTGGCATGAAAAAATTTGGTATTTCTATCTCCCATCTGAATGTTCGCAACTCTCGACTTTTCCTTCCAGATGCTTTCTTGAAGATTGTAAGCTTCCTCGAGTTGAGAATTGAGCTTCATAATCAGAACTGAATTTTGGGTCTTCTGAATGGCCTCAACCAGGTTTTTGATCTTATAGTCAATATGCCCAAAAACCGCTTTATTCTAGCGCGCCAGCTTGATAGCAAGAGAATTCAATTTGTTTTGAATGAGATTCACTGATAAAGGCCAATTATCTCGGATAAAATCATATAAAAATGACTTTTTTTTTGTTGCAAATATAAAAAGGACTTATATTTGACAATTGGGGAAGAGTCTCATTTAACATTGTTTCCTTCAAACACAATATGAATCTTCTAGTTTTGAATATGTTATTTTCAAGTGTTAAGTCCATTAGATTGTACACTTGGATCTCTGGGGGGGGTTTTTTTTAGGAGAGAGAAAATCTCACGATTTCCCCTCTTTCCTTTCTACCTCAAGCCCTAACTTCATCCTCAAGCTACCCAAAATCCAAATCAAACCATTGAATCTCAAAGATTCAACCCCAAATCTGCTCGAATCCAACCAAAATCATACCAAAGCTACTCCAAATCGATAGTTCTTTTTTGTTTTTTTTTAGGAGAGTGAGCTTCTTTCTCTTCTTTGGAAACCCACACCCCTCTTTCAAGCTAGCTTGGATTTCACTTAAACCCTTCTAATAATGTTTCTTCATAGTATTAGTAACACCAAATCAGTAAGCTTTTAGCCAGATCCAGTAAATGTTAATCTAGTATAACCCATCCACAACTATAATCCCAAACCTAGCTTTCTTCATTATGGCCCAGCAACAAATGCAGTCAGACGGGGGATAGCTTATACCGGTAACGATCTTAATCTCGCTCAATAAAGTCAAATATTGCAAGCAATCCAAGGTAGCAAATCAGAAAAAGATTTCTCAAAGACTACCAGGTGGATTACTCGTCCAGGGAAGTCACCTAACCTCTATTATTTCTTTTTGCATGGACTATTGCGTTTTGGATTCATGATACTGCCATTATTTTAGCTTAGTCTAACTCCTTTAGACACTTTCCTTTCCTCCCTCATGCATGTTCACACTGTTGTTGATTAATTATCCTCCCTCCTTACATGCTCTTTGTCGTTTAACTTTTCTGTTTGTCTTAGCTTCATAGCCCTATCTTCTTTGTGCTTTCCTAGTTAGTATTAGTATTTTGTGTAGTTAAGTTAGTTCTTTGTGGAAATTAATAGTCCGTGCTTTATCTTTTTGTGATTATCTCTTTCTTGTTATTAAATCTTTATAGTTCTTCACGTTGTTTTAGTTTCTCGTCACTTTTCTTCGGTCAGATTAGCTGAATATAGTTGAGATCGATCCCTCTTTTATAATCTTTTGGGATTGATCTCTCTTTACTTTAATCTCTTTTAGATTATTTAACTCAGTGAGTTTAGAAGGGTCTAGCCTCTGGTCTGGTTTAGGTAGGTGGTCCCTCCTCGGGGGAGGTTCGGGGATCTTTGGGGTCTTTGTTTGTCCTCCATTGGTGCTGTTGATGGAGCCCTCCATTCTAGCTTGGAATGTCCGGGGGTGTGGGAATTTTGCTAATCGCAAGCACCTTAGCGGACTTATTAAAGAGCATAATCCTGACTTTCTTTTTCTTTCTGAAACCAAATGTATAAACACAAATCTCGATAAACTTCTGAATTTAACTAGCATCTACGACAAGCATGTTATAGACCCGGTCAATAAAGCCGGAGGTCTAGCCCTTTATTGGTCTCCCCACTTTGATATTAATGTTATTTACTCTGACAATAATATGATTCATGTGCAGGGATCTTTGGTAGACAAGGACAAAATCTTTTATATTACGGGTTTCTACGGAAGCCCGTACAGTAGGGATAAAACCAAGCCTTGGGAGACTCTAGCCCAGTTAGCCCCTGACCCCCATATTCCCTGGCTAGTTATAGGAGACTTAAACTGTATTTTTGACCAGTCTGAAAAGCTAGGAGGCAAAGAAGTGCCGCACAGTGCTATTGAATTTAGTAAGCAGAATATCAATAATTTGGGTCTTCAGGATGTAGGTTACGTGGGAGATCCGTTCACCTGGTCTAACAAACAATTTAATGGTAACCTTATACAAGAGAGACTAGATCGGGCTTTAGTGAACTACACCTGGCTTACCAACTATCCTCACTCTAAACTCACTCATCTGCCTACGTTAGGCTCTGATCATAACCCCATTTTTCTCTCCACGAAAGCTAAATCCAATCTGGGGCGTAAACCATTCAAATTCATTCGCACCTGGATGTCCCATCCTAATTGTGCTCAATTCATTGAAACTAACTGGAGTGCTCTTCCCTGCCAGATTCAAACCAAACTTAACTCCCTGGCCATTAAACTCTCTAAGTGGAATAAAGAGATTTTTGGTCACATTGACAATAAGATTAAGAGCCTAACCCAGCAACTCCAATTCATTAAAAATGCTGACCAGTTCAAAGATACCTTCAATCAGATTGAAACTCTACTCTTACAACAGGAAAGCATGTGGAAAGAAAAATCGAGAGTAGCTAACATCAATTTAGGTGATCGTAATACTCAGTACTTCCATGCGAAAGCCACAACGAGAAATCGGAAAAATCAAATTCATTCTATTAAGTTGGAGGACGACACGTGGACTGATGATGAAGCTCAAATAGCCAATGTTTTTGTTACTCACCTCCAGAATATTTCGACTTCCGCTGGCTCCACCCTTTCTACTAATCTTATTGATTGTTTCAACCCTCAGATATCCCAAATCCAAAATGATACTCTTACGGTAATTCCGGAGTTAGATGAAATCCGTAAGGCCACTTTCTCTTTGAAATCTGGAGCTGCTCCTGGGCCAGATGGATATCCTCCTCTATTCTATCAAGCCAACTGGGATACAGTAAAGGAGGATCTTCACAAGATGGTTTCTGTCTTCTTTCGTGAAGCGACTCTCCCTCCGATGTCTAACCACACACATATCTGCCTAATCCCTAAAACCAAAACTCCTCAAACTCCGGCAGACTATAGGCCGATTAGTCTTCTTAACACTACCTACAAAATCATCACTAAAATCCTTGTCAACAGACTCAAACTTACTCTGGCTGATATCATATCCCCGTTCCAAGCTGCTTATGTTCCGGGTCGGCAAATCACTGACAATATCATGATTAGCCAGGAGTTAATTCATTCCTTCAAAAAAATCAAAGGCGCGAAGAGTTATTTTGGTCTCAAACTGGATATGTCCAAAGCTTTTGATCGGATTGAATGGCACTATCTGGAGCAAATTATGCTCCTGATGGGCTTCGCCCCTGGCTGGACCAGGCTTATTCGTACGTGTCTCAACTCTAGTTCCATGGCCGTTCTGATCAATGGGCGGCCCGGGCGCACTTTTAATGTTAGCAGGGGGATTCGTCAGGGAGACCCGCTTTCGCCTTTCCTTTTCGCTATTGCTATGGAAGGTCTAAGCCGCCTCCTTGACAGGCATAACAGTCCTATCCCCTTCATTGGCTTCCCGGTCCCTAATTCGGATCTCACCATCAATCACCTTCTCTTTGCAGACGACTGTATTATCTTTGGTCAAAATTCTCTTGACAACATTCACAACCTCAAGCTGATTCTTAAAGAATTTAGTGATGCTTCGGGTCAGATGATTAATTACTCCAAATCCAACATTTTCTTTTCCAAGAACTCGCACCCGAAATTCAAACGTATGATTATCCGTGAACTTAAAGTTCATCAATCCTCGACTGGTGACAAATATCTCGGCACGAATCTGTTCATTGGTAAAAACAAAAAATCTATCTTTCAACCACTTCTCAACCAAATCAAAAACAAGCTCGCCAAGTGGCAATCTAATCTTCTCTCTCAAGCTGGTCGCTCGGTAGTCATTTCTACTATCGCAGCGGCCGTTCCCCGATACCAAATGCAGTGCTTTGCTATCCCAAAAGGCATATGTAACAGCATTGAGTCCCTCCAAAGGACTTTCTGGTGGGGAAAATCCAAAACTTTCCATACTATCAACTGGTCGGCTATTTGCAAGCCAAAGAAACTAGGTGGTCTGGGGTTGCGCCTCCCTCATCTTGATAATCAGGCCTTTCTCAGTAAAATTATCTGGCGTATTATTAATAACCCGAAGGCCATTTGGGTTCGTGTGCTCAAAAGCAAATACTTTCCTAAAACCCATCGGCCCAACCCCCCCAAAACCACCCACTCTTGGCCTTGGAAATCTATTATTAAGCATTACTCTAATATGGATAGTCTTATTTTCTGGAACATTAATACAGGGTCTAATATTAACGTTTGGAGTGACTATTGGATCCCAAACCACCCCCCTCCCATAACTAATCATACGGGGTCCAACATTAAGTGGGTTGCACAACTTATTACTAACAACACTTGGAATTTTCAGATGTTGCAGCAATGTTTTAACGATGATATATGTAGTGCTATTCTCAGCATCAACCTCCAAAATAATCAGGAAGATAAACCGATATGGACATTAACCAAATCAGGTAATTTCTCGATAAAATCAATGTATTATTATTTAAGAACGGAAAGCATGAATGTGACGCAGGACCATCTCGAATGGGGATTTATCTGGAACTTGAATACTATACCACGTGTGAAGCTTTTCCTATGGAAATGCTGTACTAATAGCTTACCTGTCAAAGCGAAAATTGGCAAATTCATTGGAGACCAATTCTCTTGTATTAATTGCGATGAAAACGAAACCTTAGATCATGTGATGCTGCACTGCACGTTTGCTAAAGCAATTTGGTTCAATTATGATGTGAGAACTGATCAGATTAGCTCGATTAATCAATGGATATCACAATGGAAAACTCTAAATGAGGATACTACTAACCAATATGCCAAAATACTATGGTTCATTTGGAAAGCTAGATGTGAAAATAGTTTTAACACGAACAAACAGAATCCTCGACAAATCATAGACCGAATTAATAATGTGTCTATCACTCCTCTCAAGATTGAGACGGGTATTACTAACAAATGCAGGAAAACTACTAAGGAACAAAAATGGAGACCTCCATCGACACCATATTTAAAGTTGAATGTTGACGCCTCGTTTACAACAGCTACAGAACCTACCGGAATAGGATGTATTATCAGAGATGAAGAGTCGAAATTCATTATAGCAGCAGCGAATTCGGTGCGAAGCCAAAACGCAGAAGAATGTGAAGGATTAGCTATCCTATCTAGTATGCAATGGGCATTACAATTAAAGATTACTCATGCTCATATAGAAAGTGATAACCAAGCACTGATCAAATTCATCAACGGTCATAATATTGGTCTATACTGGCAATCTGTAAAGATGATACAACAGATTCAATCCCTTATAAACAATTTCGAAGGAATCATGTTCACCTATGTTTCTAGGGATTGCAATGCTCCAGCTGATGCGAAGAAGAAATGGAGAAAGGAAAGAATGGAATTCTGTACCTTCTTTTGTGTCAGCTTTACTCTAGTTGTTTTGTGTGTTTGTAGTACTCTTGTTTGTGTCGGCATTTCTTTAGCCGTTTATGGGCTTGTAGTACTCTTGTTCGTTTTTAATGCAATGTTTCTCATCAAAAAAAAAAAAAAGTCCATTAGATTGTATCTCAACAAAAAAAAAAAGTCCATTAGATTGTGAGATCTATAAAATGTATTTGTATATTGCTTGAATAAATCATTTTCTGGTGTTTCCTGGTGTCTTTATCGAAGTCAAGCATTTTCTAGTTCAGAAAATTTCGTAACAACTTACGAATGATTCATAATATTGTATACAGTAATGCTAGAAAAGGAGAAAAGTTAAAGTCTACCCCTAAACCTGAACGGAACCAACAGTCCTCATTTTTGGGTCAACTATCTCTTCTTTCTCTCCCTTGATGGCACTACAAAAATAAAGGATATTGCCGACGGATTTTAACCGTCGGTAACGTCAAAAAACCGTCGGCACAAATTCTTCCCGACGGCTAAAAAAGCGTCGGCTATAAGAGGGTCGGCGATACTTTTGCCGACGAAACTGCCGACGGTTATTTTCCGTCGGCACTAAATACTTCCGACGAAAGTTAGCCGTCGGCAGTAACAAATTACTGACGGTTAAACTGCGTCGTCTTCGTCTTT
>BEHA01000254.1:380253-395543 GCA_002897215.1 Eschscholzia californica subsp. californica
AGTAGTTTCCTGGCTATCACAGAAAAGGCAATTATACAAATTTCCTATATATCTGCCAATTTTATTTCTAACAGGTAAGCTATTAGTGCAACATTTCCACAGGAATAGTTTAATTCTAGGAATGGTAGGAATATTCCAAATGAAGCTCCATTCCTTCAGATCGTTATCATTATAGTTCGAACTTAAATGAGTATACATAGACTTTATAGTAAATTTACCTGTATTAGTAAGGGTCCAGATCATCGAGTCCTCTGCATCAGGTTGAATGTTGATACTAAGGATAGCTCTACCCACCTCATTATCAAAATAGAGATTTAATAAGTCCACATTCCATTGATTTCCCCTTATAAGATCTGCCACCTTATCAAAGGGGCAATTGTACTGATTCTGAAGAGGTGGTTTATGATTCGGAATCCAAAAGTCATCCCAAATATTAATGTTAGTACCTTTATTAACATCCCAAAAAATGAGATTATTAACCTTCGGCATAATAGCCACCAAAGATTTCCAAGTCCACGAGTGAGCAGGTTTAGCAGTTAACGGTTTTGGGCTTTTAGGAAAGTATTTAGCTTTAAGGAGTTGAGCCCACGGAGCATCTGGGAATTTGAGGAGCCTCCAAATGAGTTTGCCGAGGAACGCTTCATTGTCCATTATCGGGTTTCGAAAACCAAGGCCGCCAAATTTCCGTGGCCGGCAAATAGCTGCCCAGTTGATGGTGTGGATAGTTTTGGTTTTTCCCCACCAAAAGGACTGTTGAGTGGTCTCCATGCGGTTGCTGATGCCTTTCGGAATGGCAAAGCATTGCATCTGGTATCGGGGAACGGCCGCTGTGATAGTCGAAATGACTATAGAGCGACCAGCTTGAGAGAGAAGATTAGTCTGCCATTTGGACAGTTTATGTTGAATTTGCTCAAGCATGGAAGAGAAAGCCTGTTTTTTCTTGGCGCCAATGAAAAGTTTGGTGCCTAAGTATTTATCAAGAGAAGAAGCTTGTTGAACTTTCAGAGATTTGATAATCATGCGCTTGAATCTATGATGAGTATTCTTGGTGAAGAATATGGTGGATTTGTTGTAATTAATCACCTGACCTGAGACCTCACTAAAAGTTTTGAGGATGAGAAGCAGATTGCTGATATTATCAAGAGAGTTTTGACCGAAGATGAGGCAGTCATCCGCGAAGAGAAGATGATTGATGGTAACCTTAGACCGAGGTATGGTAATCCCAATGAATTTATAGGGGCTGTTAGGAGAATCCAATAATCGACTAAGACCTTCCATTGCCAGAGTGAACAGAAAAGGAGATAGCGGGTCCCCTTGCCTAATCCCTCTTGTAACGTTAAAGGAAGGACCTGGACGCCCGTTGATCAGGACTGCCATAGTGGAAGTGGCAATACAAGTATGTATAAGCCTAATCCAATGCTCATCAAAACCGAGATTGACCATAATCGATTCAAGAAAAGACCATTCCACTTGATCGAAGGCTTTTGACATATCGAGCTTCATCCCAAAGTAGCTTTTCGACCCTTTTTTTGTACGGTAGGTGTGTGACAATTCTTGACTGATGATGATGTTATCAGTAATCTGTCTGCCCGGAACATACGCAGCTTGGAAAGGCGAGATGATATCAAGAAGGATAGTTTTCAACCGGTTAGCCAAAATTTTGGTAATAATTTTGTAAGTAGTATTTAAAAGACTGATCGGTCTATAATCCGCTGTAGTGTGTGGAGTTTTAGTTTTCGGAATAAGACAAATATGAGTATGGTTGGTAGCCGGAGGGAGAATGGAAGTAGTGAAAAACTTGGTTACCATTTCGGTAACATCGATCTTAACAGTGTCCCAATTCGATTGGTAAAAGAAAGGGGGGTAGCCATCCGGACCCGGCGCTGCTTCGGGCTTCAGCGAGAAAGTCACTCCTCGAATCTCATCTTCATGCGGAAGAGCAATCAACTTATGATTTTGCGAAACCGAGATCTGTTGAGTGAAAAGGTTAAGGATATTACTAGATCTCGACGGATTCGTGGAAGAAGAAATGTTGATGATATGATCCGTAAAAATGCTAGCAATCTCTGACGGGTCATTACTCCACGAGTTATCATTCTTCTGGATAAAGTTGATGTTATTTTTCCGATTCCTGGTTATAGCTTTGGCATGAAAAAATTTGGTATTTCTATCTCCCAGCTGAATGTTCGCAACTCTCGACTTTTCCTTCCAGATGCTTTCTTGAAGATTGTAAGCTTCCTCGAGTTGAGAATTGAGCTCCATAATCAGAACTGAATTTTGGATCTTCTGAATGGCCTCAACTAGGTTTTTGATCTTATAGTCAATATGCCCAAAAACCGCTTTATTCCAGCGCGCCAGCTTGATAGCAAGAGAATTCAATTTGTTTTGAATGAGATTCACTGATAAAGGCCAATTATCCCGGATAAAATCATATAAAAATGACTTTTTTTTTGTTGCAAATATAAAAAGGACTTATATTTGACAATTGGGGAAGAGTCTCATTTAACATTGTTTCCTTCAAACACAATATGAATCTTCTAGTTTTGAATATGTTATTTTCAAGTGTTAAGTCCATTAGATTGTATCTCAACAAAAAAAAGTCCATTAGATTGTGAGATCTATAAAATGTATTTGTATATTGCTTGAATAAATCATTTTCTGGTGTTTCCTGGTGTCTTTATCGAAGTCAAGCATTTTCTAGTTCAGAAAATTTCGTAACAACTTACGAATGATTCATAAAATTGTATACAGTAATGCTAGAAAAGGAGAAAAGTTAAAAGTCTACCCCTAAACCTGAACGGAACCAACAGTCCTCATTTTTGGGTCAACTATCTCTTCTTTCTCTCTCTTGATGGTTTTTTCAGTTTCTTGATGTACAATGTATTTCAGGTAGGTGTACCTTTTAGCCATTTTTAAATTATTTTTCAGCATTGTATAGTTCGAGAAGATTATATAACACTTCATAACGCACCGTGAAGTTGTATAACATTTGTAAATAATAAATCAGAATTAATAGGTCTGTTAGGAAAAATAACCTAATTGACTTGTTCAGAAATATGAAGATAAACGATGTGAATGTAAAAGCAGAGACACCAAGATTAATTAATGTGGCAAAAAATCCCTCTAAGATAGAAGGTAAAAAACCACGGGACCTAGTCCAGAAATCTTCCACTATAATTAAATAATGAGTTACACAATTCTTCACTAAACCTATGGTGGATAAACCAATTCTTCAAGATGTGTAGAAACACTCTTGGATAACAACTCTTCACCAAAACTATGGTGGATAAACTGAACAAAGAAACAAAGAAATAGAAATCTCTTACTCCTTAGGATTTGAACAAATCCTAGATTACTAAAGGTTGAAGAAGATAACCACAAACTAAATTGCTTCACAAGATTAATAATCTTCTTTTCTTCAAACCAATATTCTTCTCTTTCAATCTCTCTTGAAAGAACCACTTTTGAAATCTCTCTTTGTTCTGACTTCTCTTTGTTCTGGAAGTTGTTGTGAATAATCTCTTCCCTTTTATAATGATAAATAGGGAGGTTTACCAATAGAAATAGGAATTCCTTTTTAGGCTTGAAAAAAATAGAAGTTTCTATTTTTTTTCAAACAAGGTTTAAGGGAAATCCTATTCCAACTAGGAGTCCTTTTATTATAAGGAGGGACCCCAACAAACTCCCCTCCCGTCTTATGAAGAGGGACCTACCATCCCCAAACCTGCAATACTGCTACATAGCTCATGTTTGCCTTTAGGTAATGGTTTTGTCATCATATCTGAATCATTGTCGTTAGTATGGATTTTCTCGATCTTCAACATCTTGTCTTCAAGAACATCTTGGATCCACTGGTATCTCACATTTATATGCTTAGAATTTGAATGGAAACTAGAATTCTTACTGAGGTGGATGTCACTCTGACTAGCACAATGAATAACATAATTATCCTGTTTCATACCAAATTCTTCTAACAACCTCTTCATCCATAACATCTCTTTGCAACATTCTGTAATGACAATATATTCCTCCTCTGTAGTAGATGAAGCTACACACTTTTGTAATTTAGATTGCCATGACACTGCTCCCCCCGAAAATGTAAATAGGTAGCCTGATGTGGACCTTTTGGAGTCTACATCTCCTGCCATGTCTGCATCTGTGTAACTGACTAATACTGGCTTATCATTACCAAAACATATACGAGCTTTAGACGTACCTCTAAGATACTTCAGAATCCACTTCACTGCTAACCAATGTTTTTTGCCTGGATTGGCAAGAAATCTGCTTACTACTCCAACTGCAAATGCAATGTCCGGTCTCGTACACACCATTGCATACATCAAGCTTCCTACAGCTGAAGCATAAGGTATTTTCTCCATTTCTTCTTTCTCACTTCAAGTTGATGGACACTGATCACGAGTCAACTTGAAGTGACTGGCTGATGGACAACTCACTGGTTTTGTCTTGTCCATATTGAACCTTTCTAGAACCTTCTCAATGTATCTTTCTTGTGATAGCCAAAGTTTTCCAGCTTTTCTATCACGAGAGATATGCATGCCAAGAATTTATTTTGCTGGACCCAAGTCTTTCATATCGAAATACTTGTTTACTTCCTTCTTTAACCTGCTAATTTTATTAGCATCCTGACCAATAATCAACATATCATCAACATAAAGCAGAAGTATAATCAAATCTCCATCAGGATATTTATGAACGAAAACACAATGATCTGAAGCCGTCTTGTGATACCCTTGATCCTTCATGAATGATTCAAACTTTTTGTACCACTGTCTTGGTGTTTGTTTTAGCCCATATAAACTCTTCTCTAACTTATAAACCAAGTGTTCCTTACCGTTAACTTCAAACCCTGTTGGTTGTTCCATATACACATCTTCCTCCATAGACTAAAAGCGGAAGTCTCCGTCGATACATGATGAAAACACTGGGTTCTACCGATTCTCGAATAAATCCAACAACCTTACGATCTAATACCTTCCAGTGTTCTTCATCTATCTTCATCGGTTTTGTACCGTGATTTTCAATGGGTGCAGCTAGGTCTTTGCAGTATAACACATCTTTCATTTTTTTCTTTCAACATCAAGTAGTTTTCTCCATCTAAACTAATCAAGCCATTAGTATTCACTTCCATATTTCTGAACAATAAATCCAACCTCAGCTCTGATACCACTTGTTAGGAAAAAATAACCTAATTGACTTGTTCAGAAATATGAAGATAAACGATGTGAATGTAAAAGCAGAGACACCAAGATTATTTAACGTGGTTTTTTACCTTCTATCATAGATGGGTTTTTTGCCACGTTGAATAATCTTGGTGTCTCTACTTTTACATTCACATCGTTTATCTTCATATTTCTGAACAAGTCAATTAGGTTATTTTTCCTAACAAGGTCATCCTATTATCCGACGAGATTCATAAATCTTGATGAAAATGTGATAACTTGCAACACAAAACATGAATATCGATTTTTGGACAAAATATGAACTAAACAGAAATTTCAGAAACGTTATGGTTTATGAAACTTCATATCATGTTATGAAGCTTCATTTGCTTTATGAAACTATCGTTTATCTTCTGAAGCCTCATTATTTCTTTTGATTATAATTTCTTACGATGCTTCATAAACCTTTATGAAAATTTGTTCTTGAGGAACAATATAACACGATTTAAAATTTCATATTGCAGTATGAAACTTCATATTGTTTTATGAAGCCTTCATAAGATTTTATTTAGCCCAAAATTTCAAATGATTGCTTTTGGCTCAATAATCTTCATCTCCTCATGTCTTTCTCTCTCTCTCTCTCTCTCTCTCTTCATCTCTCTTTCTCTCTCTATCTCTTACTGCTCATGATTCCCATGTCTCTCTCTCTCCCTCTCTCTTTATCTCTTTATCTCTCTCTCTCTCTTTCTCATGAGTACATATTTGTGTTATCTCTGTTTGATTTTTGAATCTGAACCCCAATTATGTTTCTTTTTCAGTTTATTGGAAGCAATGATCAAGTTCTTGATGGAGCACAAAACCTAGTTGTCATAATTCAAACCAATAATAGAAAGAAAAGACTCCATAAATCACCATTATCGAAGATAGATCTGAAAATGATAGCACTAAATTTTGAACAATATAACACGATTTAAAATTTCATATTGCAGTATGAAACTTTATATTGTTTTATGAAGCCTTCATAAGATTTTCGGTAATGCTATGTTCCCAACAAGTTTGCCAAGCACTTTAACATAATTATGACGTGGCATTGAACGTGGACAGAGAGAGACGGGATGGTGGCCTTTCACGTGAATTTAGGGGAGACACTAATGGCGCCCAGAGTAATGCGGTAAGTGCTCTATTATATTGGGCACTCAAATGACCTTTCCCTACTTTTTTAATCAACAAAGGCTTTCAAAAGAACAAAAAAAAAAGGCTATATCCTCTCCTCTTTCATCCACAACCAAACAACAAGAACATGGGTATATTTTTTTCAACAAAAAAAAAAAAGAACATGGGTATATTTTTTAGTACTGAGTTATTTTCTGGCCTTCTTGATTTCATTGGGTACTTCAACGTCATTTCATGAAGAATTTCTTCAATGCCTTTTAAGACATTCTTTATAATTCACTCCAAGAAGTTCTAATTATAATACCATCCTACAATCAACTACAGAGAATCTGAGACTCCTATCAACCACTACTCGGAACCCAACACTCATAAGAACACAATTTGAAGAATCCCATGTTCAATGTTCTAAGATGTTGATTTTCTTTTACTCTATCAATAATAATAACTTTGAGAGTCGGATTGCTTAATAGCATCATACTATAACACACAATCGGAGAAAAAGATCAAATTTGCATTATTGAACCATTCTACTAAAATTTCTAACTTAAGATATAAAGTTGAATGATAAAATTCTCAATGTAATTATTATTCAATTGATCAAATAAACTAAAACAATGCACATAAAAGAGTCTCTTTTGATTTTCACTTTCAGAATGATCCAAACCATTACTCCGAATGTAAACCTGTTCACCTACATTGTCACATACGATAAACTGAAGTTAGTGATTGTAGCATTAACTTCAGAAATATACTATTACATATACACGTAAAAAAAATTACAAATGGTGCATACCATTAACTGGTGCTAGCTTTCATTTTTTTCTTATTCATTCTTACAGTTGGTTTCAACCTGTTAACTCGTGGGCGTCCTTTGCGGGCAGTTACCAACGGATCAAGGATGGTATTGTTGCCACCACTTTCTTCGAACGTATCTTTAGTCTTCTTTGAAGCATTTGGATCACTTGGTTGAATTATCATATGCATCTTCATCTCATTTTCGACCCATTTAGAAATTCTTACAAAATGGTCTTCATTCTCTGAAGCGAGGTTTGCTAGTTCATCAAGTTTGTGGCTTAAATCATAATATCGTGATTGTTCTACGGTCCTACTTAGAGCATCGACTCCAATGCCCATCTTCGAGTGACACCTACGAACATCTTTCCTCCATCTTCTAAGAATATACTTGTCAGGTAATAGGGAGATGTCGTTCTGCAATAACACAAAAATGGCATGCTTGCATAATATTCCCTTAAACTCGAACCCATGACAAGTGCATTCAACTTCAAAATTGGATCTTATGAATAAAACTGTGACAACCATTTTTTTTACATACTCTTCTATCATAATTTCTTCTCGTATGTCATACTCCATGCCGAAGTATGTCTCACGAGTTGAAATCAAACGACAATATAATTGTCCAGTAAATTCTTCTTGAAACTCTTTGAACTTTGATATAGTGTATATACTTTGAATCTGTTTCTCCATCGGTAATCTAGTTGTGCATGGGACCATTTGGGAGAAAGACTTGAAATCAACCAATGTTTCATTTTCAATTTTTCGCTTCGAAGCACTCTCACATTGTTCCACAAATTGCTTTAATGTCGTCTTTGAATTAACATATCCATCAAAGAAAGCATTTACACCTTCACTCCGTTGCGTACTAGACATACCGACTCAAAAAGTGGTCTTTAGATAGCATGGTACCCATCGTTCTCTCTCTATGTACAATTCACCCAACCATTGACATTGATACAAATCATACTTTTGAACCATGTCACCCCATTTATATTCAAAATCTATTGGAATGTGTGTGTCATATACCAATCTTTGTAAATCATACCTTATTGAATCATAATGAGTGTAACTGCCTAATTTCTGAGGTATCTTTTTCATTATATGCCACAAACACCACCAATGTCTAGTATTGGGGAATACTAACTCAATTGCATTTCGCATAGCTAGATCTTGATCTGTAATTATACCTCCCGGGGCAACGTTGTCCATACATTCGAGCCATGCTTCAAAGAGCCAAATAAAACTTTGGGTATCCTCGCCTGAAATCAGACCAAAACCAAAAAATATGGATTGACCATGGTGGTTGACCCCAACAAATGGAGCAAATGGCATCTCATACTTGTTCGTCAAATAAGTTGT
Source organism: Eschscholzia californica subsp. californica (assembly GCA_002897215.1). Lineage (NCBI taxonomy): Eukaryota > Viridiplantae > Streptophyta > Magnoliopsida > Ranunculales > Papaveraceae > Eschscholzia > Eschscholzia californica. The sequence goes on from BEHA01000254.1 coordinate 388,761, forward strand.
GTCAAATGTGACAACCTCACTAAAGTCTTTGTACGCTTTTCGACTTCATCCATCTGCCCAAAATATATTTTTCAGCCGATCTTCTTTGTCTAAGTCGATTTTAAAGAAAAATCCTGTGTCCTCTTTTGTCATTTTCCAAAAGTATCGATGTATTGCAATTGCACCTCCTTCACCTAATCGTAGTCTTCTTGATTGATCTAAGAAATTTCGGGCATCCTTCTCAAGAAATGGGAGATTAGAATATCCTCCGGCTTCAACTACTAATCTTTGAAAGTTCTTGTTCGGAGGAATACCAGCTTTATCAGCTAAATCGAGTTGTCTTTGCACAGGTTTACTTAGGACTCTATTGCATCTAAAGAAGCGGGATCTTGTTGGACTGATTTCATAGTTATGGTCCAGAATGACTTTTGAAATCTTCCAATACCCATCTAAACCGAAATTTGCAGTAACCTTAACTTTGCAGCCAGTTTGCGAGTTTGGTCTTGGATTCAATGAAGTGATAGTCTTAGGAACCTTCTTGCCTTCCCGGGAACACGAAAATGTAACATATCGATAATTTCCATCTTTGGCTTTGACCTTTGTTCGTTTACGAATAGCAAATCCCTTTGCATTGGCATACTTGCTGAATAGTTCCAAAATCTCTTCATTTTCTTTAAATTTCATACCAACTTCTGGTTGTTCTTTATCCATGATAAGTTCACCCATTGATTCTTCAACATCTTGATGCTCTGATGCATTATTTTCTGTTACAATACATTAATCCCATGAAATTTGTTAATACCATAATATTTATAAATAATATCCAAATCCATCCAAAGTAAATTTTCAAGAAAATTCTACTCCAAATTGTGAAAAACATTAGCAACTCAACTTTCAGCATTCCATCACACCACTTCATGAGATTATTTGTCATTAATAAATTGAACAATCATTATTATAGTTTAATCTACCAAATAGATAAAATAGATAATAACATTACAATGAAACCTAATAGAATCTAAAAATTACATAGTTGAGAAATCTCACCTTGAGAGACAGACAAAACCTCCAAATCCATAATGTTAACTTGGCCTTAGCTCAGAGAAAACCAGCCCAAAGGATCGAAGTTGTCGAATTCTTTGTCGGTATTGTTTTTCTCTCTCTCTATGGTTTCTTTCCTCAGCTTCGTTCTCCTTCTTCCCTAATTTACTTTGCTAACCAGTAAAAGAAAGTAGGGTTTACAGGTTGGTCGGTGGAAGAAAGGCATAAGAATTGGGTTAAGAGATTTTTATTGGTTTTAATCTGGATCCTTCATTTTAACGGTTCAGATTTAAACAAGTGATTACAACATTACTCTGGGCGCCATTAGAGTCTCATGTAAATTCACGTGAAAATCCACCATCCCGTCTCTCTCTCTCTCTCTCCATGTTCAATGCCACGTCATAATTATGTTAAAGTGCTTGGCAAATTTGTTGGGAACATAGCATTACCCTAAGATTTTATTTAGCCCAAAATTTCAAATGATTGCTTTTAGCTCAATAATCTTCATCTCCTCATGTCTTCTCTCTTCCTCTCTTCATCTCTCTTTCTCTCTCTTACTGCTCATGATTCCTATCTCTTCTTTTTTCTCTCTCTCTCTCTCTCTCTCTCTCTCTCTCTCTCTCTCTCTCTCTTTCTCTCTATCTCCTTCTCATGATTACATATTTGTGTTATCTTTGTTTGATTTTTGAATCTGAACCCCAATTTTGTTTCTTTTTTAGTTAATTGGAAGCAATGATCAAGTTCTTGATGGAGCTCAAAACCTAGTTGTCATAATTCAAACCAATAATAGAAAGAAAATTTTCCATAAATCACCATTATCGAAGATAGATCTGAAAATGATAGCACTAAATTTCGAACCAGAACCTGTACTGGTAAATTTTCTCATCTAACTCTCATACACTTATTCAGGTTTATCTTCTTGTGGTGAAGCGTTTTTCTTAATATGGAAAAAATTGATCTTGGCGAAGACTAGATGGAGGTAAAACCCCCACTTTTAAGAGAAATTCGTTTTCCAACTCAATGAAGGTAGATTAATGTTGCAGTTTAGAACAACAATACCCAAACCTATGACGACTTCATTGGCCGTGGGAAGTAAACTCCTCAAAACCCTAACCGTTTGATTTCATCTTTATAACTCGTTCTTTTTTTTTATCCTGGATTTATATTTGTTTATAAAGTTCAAGTTCAGAAAGTTCTCTCTCAGGGTTTGTGTGATGCACTTTGGACACTACAAACTAAAATTGGAAGAGGAAAGAGAGGAGTTGAAGATTATGGGGTTAAGAACAATCATGTGTCATTTGGACTAAAACACATGCTTCCCAAGTCAATTTTGATTGACTAAGTCTTTGCGTCGGGAGGAATTTCTTTATGCCCTCAAAGCGGCCTCCTTTGATTATCTCAAAATCCCCCTTTGATGCTGCGGTTAGACACCCCTCCTAAGTCCATGAAGTCGTGGGATCGAGTCTCGGTGGAAGCAGTTTGCCATCAAGATTTGTCCCATGTAATTTAGGCAATATCTATACAATAAAACAGAAGGGAAAACGATGACTGAGACAACCATCTTTTTTTAATAAAGGACTAGGGTATACCCCGTGCCCTAGGGCACAGACAGTTGTATCAATAAAATTTAATGAAATTGTTGGTGAAATCAAGTAAAATGAGATAAACTTATCTTATTCAGATATGTAATATGCGGCACAAAATATTAATATAAAAATAAATCAACAATCTTGTAACAATTTCTTTTAAATTAAGAAAAAATATATAAATTATAATTTAGATAAATTAAACGTAATACATTGATCATGGTACAATAAGAAAGTAAGAAAAAAATATACAGTTTTAGTTCTTTTACATAACTTTTTCAATATCCAAGAACTAGTTGTTTCTTTCAACAAAAAAAAAAAGAACTGGTGGCCGGTTTTTTCCTCTTTGTAACACTCATAAACTTGATCTCCAAAAAGACCTCATTTGCATTTCCTATAGAAGTAATAAACAACATTTCAACAACAATCAAAGAAATATAGGTATAAGAGAACTGTAGAAATGAAAGTACCAATATGGAAAACTTTTCATTTTTTTCTTAATAACTTCCCGACCTCACTATAATTGAAGAATCAAAACATTAGCTTCTTCTTGTATGTCCCCGTGTGTGAATGACGGAAATTATGGTAAAACCTATTTACTAATCATTGGGTTTGACCATAACTGTTTTGATAGTTTTCTTTTCGGAGTTTGATTACGGAGAAGCCAAAACCTTAATTAGATAATCCATTAGCACAACTCTGGAGTTCTTAGCGGCGATATACCATGTCCACTAGCGCCCGCGCGAACCATAATAATAGCAGGATTCATAGATGCAAGTTGGCTCCTCTTAATCTGCAACAAAAGTTGAGAAACATGTCGGCAAAAGGAAAAGTTTACCATAACTCAAAAAGAAACTTCGCCCTTCATTTATTTTTCTTTATTATGGGTTGAACCTTTTTAGCTATTTTAGCGAGAATCTTCTTTGCTTCATGAAGTTAAATTCCCAAACTTTGTTAAGATCAGAGCATCTCCAATGCAGAACTCAAAAAAATCTCTATTCATCCTATGTGTCAAGTTCCAATTGAGATTCTCACTCCTAGATGGAGTCAATAGAGATCCTCAAATTTTTTGTGTCTCCAATGCAAAACTCTAAACTTATCTTATTTACTTATGTGTCATGGTTATTTTTGTAAATAAATAATTAGTTATTTTAGAAAATATAGAAGACTCGATTTCTATTGGTTGAAAATCAAATATTGATGAGGTGGACAATTAGAGATATCTCAAGAGGACACTCTAGAAATAGAGTGTCCTCTTGAGATATCTCTATTCCACCCTCGACACGTCATCTTAGAGATCCAAATAGAGTGTTGCATTGGAGATGGTTTTTAAGAAAAAATTCTAAAAATCCTAAGTGGCACTCGGAGTTTCTAAGATTGAGTGTTGCATTGGAGATGCTCTCACCAAGATCCATTACTTGATGAAAACAAATTATTTTTTGGCTGAACTCCATCACTTTCATTGATAAGGACTTTTTCTTTCACAAGAGAAAAAGAACAGCTCAAAACTTTTAATAAACCCATTTGTTTTGTATTTATAATACAAATTAACAAACTACATTAAGAAATAAGAAATCTATTATAAATACACCTCAATACAAGAAATCTATAATGAATAAAAACTATTGATAAACCCATTTGTTTTTTCTTTCATTGCTAAGGATTCTTTCTTTCACAAGACAAAAAGAACAGCTCAAAATTATTGATAACATGGAGTCAAAGACACCTCTTATTATGATAAGATTCACGTATCAAGCAGCCAAATAAGAAATGAATAAAATAAATATGCAGAGAGAGAGAGAGGGGTACAATAGCAAGAACTGTTAAAGTAAGATGAAGGCAACACAAATTAACTATATCTAGTGTCATTTTCTGCCATAGAAAAAGCTTGTTTCCTAGCTTCTAAAATACTAACCCGTTTCTTGATCTTCATGCCATCACGTAACTGTGGGCATACATGAGGGAGTGATAGGCCCAAAATAGGTCTATTCCCGCAAGTATACGGGGTCAAGTTATAGTATTTTAGTAAATCGGGAAATCGTCCCAAGGAATAGGGAGGTAACTTCGGATATTGATGGCGAGTTTAGCCCAATAATCAAAATGTCAATAACTAACTTATAAAAAACACACACACACCCCACTTCGTAAATTTGATGGTTGATTTGTAAGAAATAAGAAAACGAATAAATCTAAATAAACTATCTAAGAGAGAGGTGAGAGGATATCTAAGGTTATAAAATCCACCGCATAATTTCACTTTATAAAACAAGTACTTAATTACTTAAATCTCTTTTGCATTTACTCGGGATCCAATATAATTAACTATTTGGATTCCGGATGATGTTCTAGATAAAACAATCTTATAATTACTAATTCTAATTGTCTTCCTTATAGAGATTCGGATCACTTAACTATTATTCATCATCTAAAAAGCATACTCCATCTAACAACTTAACGAAAGTATGAAATATCTAATTATGAGGCATGAGTAATGGAAAGAAAATCCAATCCATATAGATAAACAATCAATAGACATTAAAGCACATCAAAGGATTTAATTAATCAAGAACAAGTATTATAAAGATCCAAAATGGGTTTCATTTACAACCTTAGATGGCTAAATTAACTATACATGGAATCTAGAATAACATTCATTGACATTGTAAAATAAATGAAAATACTAAGAAATTAATGGAAAGAAATCACCAAGAATGTTCAAATTCCATATCCCCATGTAACTCCAATTTGTCCAAGATTTGCTCCATTTATGCTCAAGAATTTTACTCCAAGAAATCCAAGTAATAGCTATTTTATTGCCACCCAAATAAGAAAAAGAAAGAGAAGGAAGAAATTACATGTAGAAAAAAGTTGGAAAGAATAGATGAAAGAAGATAAAGATGATAGAAGAATATGGAAGGAAGAAGGAGAAGACTATCAATGGAAGAATAATAGTGGTAGAGAAGAAGTAGTAGTAGTAGAGAAAGATAGAAAAAGAATGGAAAAGATGGATTATGTTGGGAAAATAGATAATAGGTTAGAGAAAGAAATAGATAAGAGGGGATAGAGAAGGTATGGGAATAGAGAAGAGGGATTGAGAGGGCTTGCAAGTCTAGGTTTTAATGGTGGAGAAAGGGATTTATTTATAGGTGGGTTGATGGCTAGGGTTTTAGGAGCTAATTGGGAGAAAATGGGAGAAAATGGGAGAAAGAGGGTTAAAATAGGAACTTAGGGTTGCTTTCTACTCAAGAATTGGATTCCTATTGGTTGAAAATTAAGGAAGGACAAAAAGGAGGGGCTTATAGGTAATTTCGGGGGGTTAAATAGTGAAAAGAAGGAGCCACGCATCTTCTGTCCGGTTGGGCTTTAATTCGGAAGCTAATGTGATTCTCGGTTCACCATATTAACTTGTGCTAGACACAGCAGCCGTCGGATGGAGGGTGTACGCGGATCTGGATGGTTTCGGAAGGGGCCACGCGTTCGGGTGCATGGAGGCTATGTTGCTACGGGTGACACGGGAACAGATTAATGACGGGACCATCCGAGGCCGTCGGATCTTGAAAACGCGGGAGGAAGCGGTCAGGATTAAAACCTGGGAGAGGGACTACGGAGTTAAGTTGCGACGGGAACATTGGATCGTTCACTTAGGGTGCACTTGGATGCTCCGCGGGAACACGGGATATGGATGTAACAGCCTCCGTCCTCCGACACGTGTCTGTTGGTGTACCGCGCGCCAAATCTGTGCCCGACACTGTCCCGAGTATTGACCAAATGTGCACCAAATGTTGACCTGACTTTGACTTTGCATTTTTCACTCATCCGGACTCCGAATTGACTTCCGTTTTCTCCTACGAACTCGTCTCGACCTCTACTTTTCAACCACGCACTGATCTTGGCCAAATTCCAGAATGTCCTTCACTCCAACTGATCAAAATACCCTTCATGCATCTTTTCCTCGTTTTTAACCGTTTTTCACACCTAACTCTGCAAAAGACACCTAATCAAGAAAAACAACCATTTTATTATAATAAAGACTCGAAACGAACTAACTCGACTAAATTAAACGACTCTGATGGGACATTTTCATGACCCATCAGGGAGCTAACCCACAGCTTCACCTTTGACCCAATCTACAAAAGATGATAAAAATCGAGTTTAAAAATGGCAAGGAACCCAAGTA
>BEHA01000254.1:395843-451884 GCA_002897215.1 Eschscholzia californica subsp. californica
ATAAAACAAAGGAATTAGAAGAGATTTTGCAAACTAAAAAAAAGTTTGTTTGTTTCAAAATCTCCTTAAACCAATCTTATACTCCTTATAGATTCAATGATTGATATCAGTATATCAAAACATAGTTCAAGTTTGTGCAAGTGATTGAAAAAAATCATCAGTATAATTTAAAGAAGAAAGTCAATAGAAAAGCATTAGGCGAACTAAAACTAAAGTTACATACAATAGATGCTACGAAATTTAAGTACTTAACAAAGACTTTAGTAGAATTTAAGTAGAACTCTTATTTTCACCATAAATACTTGAAATTTGAGTAGAGAAATAGAAAATTTCCCCAAATTAAACCCTTTCTGTCAATTTAAATTTGAACAGAAACCAAACAAATCTTACAGAAACTAATTTACAGAAACTACATAAACGAATTTAGAAAACTACAGAAACTAATCTACAGAAACTACATAAACAAATTGAGTTTTCTTGCCCTAAAACCAATTTAGAAATTACCTCAAAACTATCAGAGAGAGACGAATTGAGAGAGAGGAATTGAGTTTAATCATTCTTGCCCTAAAATTATTTCTTTCTAAACCGACGAATTGCCCTACAAATCTTTATCTCTAAAGAAACAACAAAAGAAAGAAATATTAGAGCGCGAATTTTGTTTTTTTCTTTAGGGTTATTTCCCTAATGGCCCCCTACTTTGTGACCAGCTTCCCGCCTGGCCCCCTACTTTACGAGAAATACCCATATGGCCCCCTATTTCCGTTAACTTTAACTTTCCGTCACTCTCTCTCCTCCATCTCTTTTTCTCTCTCTGCCATGTCACGCCACATCATCTGTTACGCCACTTCATCACCTTCTCCGGCAAGGTCGCCGGCCGGCCAAACTTCCGGCCGTCGACCTTCAAACTAAATTTTTTTTTCTTTCTTTCTCTCCTCTCTCTCTCTCTCTCTAAGAACTCCGGCGAAGGAACCCTTCGCCGGAGTTCGTCTGTTCTCACGAACAGTCCACTGTTCGTGAGAAAGAAAAAAAAAATTATTATTTTTTTTTAATTTGAAGGTCGCCGGCCGGAAATTTGACCGGCCGGCGACCTTGCCGGAGAAGGTGATGAAGTGGCGTAACAGATGATGTGGCGTGACATGGCAGAGAGAGAAAAAGAGATGGAAGAAAGAGAGTGACGGAAAGTTAAAGTTAACGGAAATAGGGGGCCATATGGGTATTTCTCGTAAAGTAGGGGGCCAGGCGGGAAGCTGGTCACAAAGTAGGGGGCCATTAGGGAAATAACCCTTTTCTTTATATGGGTTATCTTTATTTTCCTTTTTCAATTTCGATTTTATTCTTTTTATAGGTTATTTCTTTATTTTCTTTTTTCAATTTTTTTCTTTTATTTCTTTTTTAAGTAAGCTATATTTACTTCTAAGGACCATATCATAAATTAAGCGAAGGGCTTCTAGACAGTATCCCTTATTAAAAACGGGTGTTTGTCACAGTTATCGTTTTCCCTTCTGTTTTATATAATAGATATTGTCTGTAACCCCTTCTCAAAAATTAAATTATAGTCCTTCTTAGAAATAAAATAACCAATTTCAAGAAAGAAATAACCGTGTCTTTAGAAAAAAAATAACTAGTTTAAAAAAAAAAGGAAACAAAAAATATTTCAAGAGTTAAAAAAGAAATTAAAATCTCTATCAATAAAATAAAAACTAATTAAGAAAAGGAAACAAAAGAAAATAATACCAAAAGGTTACAATATCAAGAATATAACAATATTAAATATAGAAAATCGGGTGATACTCAACTAACCGTGCCTTGGGACACGAGATATACCCTAATGTACAATAAATAATAAATTTGTCGGGCTTTAGGCCATCATTTATGAAGTCCTACCATATTTGTTTGTTTTCATATATCGGCCATCATTTATAAAGTCCCAAACAAAAAAAAAAAAGAACTTTGATGTAGCAAAAGAGAAGTCTTCGGGGACTTGTAATTCGCGGAATCGGTAGTCTTCGATCTTCATCCCCAATCCCTCTATTTTCTATTTAATTCTCACTGGATCTCTCTTGTTTGTAACGAAGAAGATGTTAGAGAAAATTGGGTTACCAGCAAAGCCATCGTTGCGAGGAAATAATTGGGTGATTGATGCATCTCACTGTCAGGGTTGTTCTTCTCAATTTACTTTCATTAATCGAAAGGTTTGTGTTTCTATTTTGCATCTTTTCTTTAAGCCCACGCCAGTAAAATCATGGGTTCTTTCTTTCTGATCTGTATTATTTTCTATTTGGTTGATTACCCATGCTGGAAAATTCATCGTTTACCATTAATAAGAGTTCCTGATAATTATATAGTTCATAGTTTTACCCAGTTGAAGTTCAATTTTATTTAGTTAATATTCTTAATGAGCATTTAAGTTCCAAAATCCACAAAATGGAGAAGAAACAAATACCCAATTTGAGGTTTGGTTTAACAAATTCTTGTTTATGATGTAAATCTGATTTTGGTACAATGAAGGGAAACCCCAATGAGGAGTTGATTTTAGTGTTCTTGCTCAAATTAGAGTTCATATGCTGATAGGATTATTACTCCTAATTGTACTAGTGGTTTTGACTAAATTTAGGCGTTTTTTAGCGTGAAGAATTTACTTATTGTTAAATACCCGACACACCAACTTACGTTCATAATTCTTTGGTGTTTGATGTTATGGATTTTAGCATCATTGCCGAAGATGTGGGGGCATATTCTGTGGGAGTTGCACGCAGCAGCGAATGTTTTTACGGGGACAAGGTGATTCACCAGTGAGGATATGTGAACCGTGTAAGAAACTTGAAGAGGCAGCACGTTTCGAGATGCGACATGGGCACAAGAGTAGAGGTATACAACATTATATTTTATTTCGTTGTTTAGGACTAATTTCAATAGACCGTTTCTTGAAATGATTTGGATTTCATTATTTTTCCTATCTACGAAGACTCGGGAGAATTACATCATGCAACTACGTTAATCATCTTCCCATTTTGCGTATCTCAACAATGTTTTTCTTTTGCGACATGGATCCTTATTATCCGTTCAAATAGAAGTATTAATGAGACTTATGGACCGACTCAGTTTAGTATCTTCGGCTTCCTCAACTGCAGTAAACCTAGTTATTTCTGCACAAATGACTATTTTAAACTGATTTTCTTTTGCACGTAAACGTGCAATAATATCCAACATATCTTCTTTGGTTTCAATTTCCATCTATTAGTGGTTAGCATGAAGTTATTAATGACAGATGATGAATTTTAGCAACAAAGAGACAAGTTTTGTTTTCATGGGTGGAAGTTGTCAAACAAAATAGTGAGAACAGTAAGTGTAAATCCTGAATCCAATGGGGAATCTTTAACTTGCAACAACTAGTCAAGCAATAAAGAATATTTAGAATTTTAGATCACGGCACGTGTCCACGCACAAAACGTTAAGTCATTAACGAATCCAACTTCTTAGATTTTATTCATTATAATTTGATAACTTATGAGTCAATTCATAACTAAATTGAATCTTCTTACTGATTCTGTTTAGGTGGATCAAAACTTACATCGAAGAACGAAGATGAGGTGCTCAATCAGATTCTAGGTACTGACGGCAAGCAGTCCTCATTATCGGGACAAGAGAGCACTATTTCGGAGCTTCTAAGAGGTTCAAGCAGTGCCTCTTCTTCTGCTATCCAAAAAGAAACTCTAGATATTGATGGGGAAGGAGAGATACTGAGGAGTCTTTCTGTTGGTATGGGGAGTCATGCTTCAGATGAAATGAGTTCCACCACTCCAGATGAGTTGCGTCAGCAAGCAGTGGAAGAGAAAAAGAAGTATCGAATTCTAAAAGGGGAAGGAAAACCAGATGAAGCTCTAAAAGCTTTTAAGAGAGGAAAGGAATTAGAGAGGCAAGCTGGAGCTCTGGAAATAGCATTAAGAAAGAGTCGAAGAAATGTAGTGCCTTCTAGCAATGTTACTGGTATGAAGAAAAAAGGTGATGACTCTGATGCACCTGGAAAAAGAAGTAAGCTTCTCTCCCAAGAGGGTGAGGAGGAAAAGGATGATCTTTCAGCTGAACTGAAAAAACTAGGATGGTCTGATGCGGATCTTCATGACGCAGAAAAGAAGCCTAAAAAGATGACCTTAGAAGGGGAACTGTCTAATCTTATTACTGAAGTTCATCAGAAATCTGGTTCAAGTAAGGGAATTATTAGTATTGATAAGAGCCAGGTTATTGCTCATAAAAGAAAAGCTCTCATGTTGAAACGAGAAGGGAAACTCGCAGAAGCCAAAGAAGAACTAAAGAGAGCAAAAGTTCTAGAAAAGGAATTAGAAGAACAGGAGCTCTTGGGTGGGGCTGAAGATTCTGATGATGAGTTATCTGCTCTAATTCGGAGTATGGACGCTGATAAATCTGATGATCTATTGATGCAGTATGAAAATGATCCTTTATTTAACTTCCAGCCCCTTGTGAATGTTTCTGATGATTATGGTCTTGATGGTAACGTTGACGTTATGGATGAAGATATGCATGACCCTGATATAGCTTTGGCTCTAAAATCACTTGGTTGGACTGAAGAATCTGACATTTCGGAGGAAACTGCTTCTAAAACTGTTCCAATGGATAAGAAAGCGTTACAGAAAGAGATTCTCTCTCTAAAAAGAGAAGCTCTCAACCTAAAACGCGCAGGAAATACTGCTGAAGCAATGGAAAAACTGAAGAAGGCAAAATTACTTGATAGGGACCTTGAATCTGTGGAAGAAAATGTTTCTATGCCGAGTCCGGAAAAGTCCGCAAAGTTAACTGATGTGTCTCAGGGATCACTTGGAAACATGGATTCAAAACTGCCGCCAAAAAGTAAGCAAACAATTCAGAGAGAGCTTTTGGCTTTGAAAAAGAAAGCCCTTACTTTGAGAAGGGAAGGACGACTTGACGAAGCAGAAGAAGAATTGAGGAAAGGAAGTGTTCTTGAGCGCCAACTTCAAGATATGGAGAATGCTTCAACAGCAAAAGCAGTGAATCTTGTGAGTAAAGACTCAGATTTGGTAAATGGAGATTTAGATGTTACTGAAACCTTATCTAGTGGAGTGGAAGGAGACGAAGGGGAAGTAACAGAACAAGATATGCAAGACCCAGCATTACTGTCTCTGCTATCAAATTTGGGATGGAAAGATGAAGATATTGAACAAGCAAGCGTGGTATCAAAACCTAAACAAACTCGTGGTCATACAGAAAATGTCGTTGCTTCGGTCGTGACTGGAGCTCCTCCAATTGCAGTGGGAGCACGAAGAAGTAAAGCGGAAATTCAAAAGGAACTCTTAGCTTTGAAGAGAAAGGCCCTTGCTCTGAGACGACAAGGGGAATCTGAGGAGGCTGAGGAAGTCCTTAACAGGACAAAAGTACTGGAGGCCCAAATTGCAGAAATGGATGCCCCCAAGAAAGAAACACCGACTACAGTTGATTCACAATTTGGTGGTCTAGGATCCTTAGTTTCTCTAAGGAATGACGGAAACACTGAATCCGTGGAAGATCTAAGAAAAGCTGAACCTGAGTTAGCAATAAAAGAAAGTAAAGAAATTGCTGATGCTACTCTGAGAAGTTCTGTTGTTTCTGTATCTAATAGACATCAACCCATTGAAGAGAACAAGACTCCATTATTAGAAAATTTAATTGACCTAGGTGACGAGAGAATCACGGAACGTGCTGGATATATACCTCAATCAGTGAACTTATTGGATTTGCCGACTGGTGTTAGCTCAAGAAGATTTGAAATAAGAACTGAAGATGTTTCTGGTCAAGATATTCATGCTGTAAATGGAAGAACTCTTAACAACGAATTGGGAAGGAAGGAAGATAATTTATTTGAAAAGCAAGAAAAAGAGGCTTCTCTGAATAAGAATTTACCAACACATGAAGCAAATAATGCTTCAGAGTCCCAATCTTACAACGATCAGATTTCTCTTAAGAAAAAAATATTGGCTCATAAAAGAACAGCAGTTGGTCTGAAAAGAGAGGGGAAACTAGCGGAAGCTCGGGAAGAACTAATACAAGCAAAGCTCTTGGAGAAGAATCTAAATGTTGACCCTCAATCTAGAGCAAGCCCTAGTAGCGAATCTGTTTCTATTAGTAAGAATGACTCTTCCGTTGGGCAAGAAGAGCAGAAAACTAAAACCCTACCTCCAAAACAAATGTCTATTCGGGATCGTTTCAAGTTGCAGCAACAGTCCCTTGGACATAAACGACAAGCTATGAAGCTCCGAAGGGAAGGCAGAATGGATGAAGCTGAGGCTGAGTTTGAATTGGCAAAGGCTCTTGAATCTCAGTTGGAAGAACAAACTGCCCAAGATTTAAACAGCAGTCGTAAGTCAGAAGCATTGGATGATGTGGGTGTGGAGGATCTTCTTGATCCTCAACTTTTATCTGCTCTGAGAGCAATTGGAATTCAAGATGCTGAAACGGTCTCAAAACCCCCAGAAAGATCAGAAGTTGCCAAGTTAAGTGTTGAAAAGGGTGAAAACTCATCAAGCCAAGAGAGGAGTCAGCTGGAAGAAAAGATAAAGGCTGAGAAGGTAAAAGCACTAAATCTGAAACGAGCAGGAAAACAAGCTGAGGCTTTAGATGCACTCCGGCGGGCCAAACAGTACGAGAAGATGTTGAGTTCATTAGCTTCTTAGTAAACAAGCACTCTGAAACAGATATTCCAATATGAATCATCACCATTTAGCGCGTTGAAAAGGAAATTAAAGCCTTGGATCTGAAGGTAAGATCCAAAAGTGAAAAGCTGAGTTCATTTCTTGTTCTGCATATGTTATGTTGTTGTGTTTACTGAGGAAACCTAAGAGTATTCAAAGGATCCTGTCATAGTTGCTCGCTAGGCGGGAGTCAAAAGTCCCAAGTGTGCAACGACAGATCTGCAGTATCAGCATTTTACTATGATGATTATTGTGTTCCATATGTAGGTTGGATTTAAAGACCTTTTGAATTTGGATTAAGAAAATTGAGTTTTTTTGTTTGATCTTCTTTGACTCTAGTATCAGAGGGTGTAATTCAGGAGTTAATGTTCAAATAAGATAAAAGTTGAGACGACCTTTCTTTTAAGGTGAAGACTGTAACTAATGGGTTGGCAATCAGAACCAATGTCATTTCATACATGGATGGATGCCCCAGTGGCCCAGTACTGGAATTCAGATTTTTACCAAGTGCACATCCATCACCACTACTATCCAATTTCACCATCTCCATAAATCCCTCTCCAACTACGATGAAGGTGGAGAGTTTTTCCTATTGTGTCCTCACCAAAGTAGATGTGCAAGAACGTGGTGGTTGATGGTGGCGGTGGTGATGATGAGGAAGAATGTGGTGGTTGTTGGTGGCGGACTTTTCATTTGGTCTGCCACTATCAGAAGAACACCCTATAATAAGGGAAATGGCTCGTTTTATTCGATAACAAAGTTATATAACCATCTTTCTCAACAGTAGTAAAACAACTACAAAGCTAAGCCTGTATTTCTGTAGCGACAAAAACACAGTTAAACAAAACCAAATCTTTGAAGCTTCTTAAATATCAATGGAGGTTCACAGCAACTGATGTGATTACCTAAGCTTTCTAACTTGTGAACTTCTCTTAACAAAATCTTGTCTCATCATTGTGCCTTGCAACAAAATACTTTCTAACAAAACAGGAGTCTGAAAAACAGAAAACAATAGAAAGAGAAAAGGAGACATCATGTTCATCTTCACCATGTAAATTAAACCTAATCGGCCTTGGCAGCACTGGCAGCAGCTTGACCTCTAAGACGACCAGTTCTCCTGGCAGCAATAAGACCAACCTTTTGACCAGGTGGTGCATCACGACGAACAGTACTGGCGTGACCAATATGCTGGTGGTTACCACCACCATGAGGATGCTCCACTGGATTCATAGCAACACCACGAACCTTGGGCCAGCAGTTTCTCTTCACTCTGTACTTGTGGTATGCATTTCCTGCCTTGAGCATAGGCTTCTCTGTCCTACCTCCACCTGCAACCTGCCCAACCATGGCACGACAACCACTTGGGACAATCTTCTTGGACCCGGATGGGAGCTTGATCCTGATAGAAAACAGTTTATCATATCAATAAAACTTCAAATTTAAACAACACTGTAAGAACCTATTTACCTAAAACTCGTTATCAAAATAAAAAATATCGTACTCTGCAACTGAAATGAAACTCTTGTGTTTGAGTATGGCTACTTAAAGAACAAAGAATTTAATATATCTTAAAAAACATGGCTTCAAATACTAAGTAAGTAGCACAAGAACAAATATACATCATGTATCACAATAACTTTGGTTTTACTATGAAGTATTAGAATTCTATATAATTACAATGCACACGTAGTAACTAGCCTTTCTTCTTTGTCTTTTAGATATTAAAACTTACAACTCCAGAGAATTTTTCTTAAATTATGTAAAATTTACAGTAGGGTATTTTTGTTTTCGAAACAAGAGAGATTTACAAACCAAATGGCACTTTCTATCAAATTGGATACGCTCTTTTAAGTTAAAGAAAGCCAACATCTATAAACATCAGAAATCAAGAAAATGATGCTTCTCATTATCATCTTGTATAATAGTTAGAGTGTGCTAGATGACACAGAAGATCCGAATCAATCCTTCAATAATTCACAAGAACACTAAACCACTCAGTCCAAATAGAACAACATCAAACAAACAACTTTGCAAATTTACTAGGGCCTGATTTTTAAACTATTAAGAGATTGGTCATGGGTTAATTTGTTATTCAAAAATGGAGTCATAATATAAATACTTTGAAGATAACCTAAGATGGTACTAAATCAGATCTTTCAACAAAATCATCATACCCAAAGATTTATCCCTACCCAACTTACCCAATAAACAATTACATCAAGATTATTTATAAGAGAGTCAAATTAAAATTTTACCTAGAGGTACCATTGTCAGGGTTGTGACTGATAACAATAGCATAATCACCAGAAGCCCTAGCAAGAACACCTCTATCACCAACATGATGTTCAACATTACAAACAACAGCTCCTTCAGGGATAGATCTCAAAGGAAGAACATTTCCAACCATAAGGTTAGCTTTCTTCCCACAGTACAAAAACTGACCAGTGTACATACCCTCGGCGGCAACAAAAAGTTCTTTCTGGTGTTTATAACGGAAGGGATGACGGAAAGTAACCTTGGCGAGAGGAGCACCACGACCTGGATCATGGATGATATCAGTAACAACACCTTTCAGATAACCATTTCTTTCACCGAAGTCGAGACTTCTGAATCTAGCAGGACCTTTGCGATGGTGGGTGTGGGATTTGAATACAGATCCAGCTCCCTTACGTTGGGCGCGGATTACTCTTCCCATCTCTACTGGTTTTTTAGGGTTTCGGGGGAACGAGAGGAGGGATAAAGAGGGTGGAAATGTTGAGGAGATTAAATATATAGGGTTTTTGGAGGGAGTGACGAAATGGTCGCCCTAATAATTTTGCTATTTCAGGGGACATCGCAAATTTGATGTTCTGTTGTCAAGTGGTTGACACTTGGAATGGTCAAGGCGTCTAGCAAAGTAGTGTTGGAAATCGGTCTCGGGCCGGTCGATAACGGGCTCTAACTTCATCGGATCGTCGACTCAAACATAAAATGTTGGTAACCACCTATTTATTCGGGCGGTTACTTTCAAGAAGTGTTTGTCCACTACCGTTTATTTTATCGCGACAGTCGGGCATCAGGCGGTTTCGGGGCGGACTTTCCTACGATAATTTACAGAAACTTATAACTTCATTTTCATCCGCGTGAAGCAACCCTCAAACAACAAATATGAATCGAACCAGTAAGTATATGAATCGAACCAGTAAAGACTAAAGCTTTCGAGAAAAACATAACACAAAGTTATACAAACCTTCGAAGTATGATGCTCGATGCAAGACTTCGCATGGATGGAGAGATTTAGACAGAGAACGATATAAATGGAGAGGGAAAAGAACTAAGATGATCAGAGATTCTATTGTAGATGGAGAAATCAGAAAGAGATAGTCTCAAGACTTGTAGCCGACAACTATTCAGGTCAAGGGATGAAACTTCGGTTTCGGTGGAAGTTTCGGTCGGTCCAAAAGTGGAAACGTTTCATGGAAATGTTTCGGTCAGTGTGGAAGTTTTACAATTTACGGAGACGATAGAAATATGTTGCAATTGAATTATTTATTGAAAAATAAGAATTACAAAAAACATTTGTTACAACGAGATGATGCAAGGGGCAAAAATGAAAAAAAAAATGATAGACTTTGTGACAAAATCTGTTAATTTGAGGGCTAATCTGCAATAAAACAATTTTTGGGGGCTTAAATTTAATTATTTGTTACAAATAACACCCAAAAGATAATAATGTTGTTGTGGGGGTAAATAATATGGCTAATTTGCAATTTTATTGTCATAGGAGGGGGTTAACTTTAACAAAAGAAAATTCATAGGGGTACATAGCCCACAAATCCCAACCGACAAGTCCTTCTTCTTCTCTTTCTCTCTAGGGTTTCTTGATTTTAAGGAAATAATGAAGATATAAACAAAAAAAAAATGAAAAAGAGAAAAATGAAGGTAAATATGATCTGATTTTGGGTTCTTAAGTTAGGGTTTCTGTAGATCCACCATTTTCTTCTAGATCTGGATTAATAGCTCGAAATTTCGCATGATTTTCGCCGAAATCATGCACGAAACTTCTGTAAGTGATGTTTCGTTGCATTGGTTTGAAAAACCGAAATATTCCGGTCGTTTCGACCGAAATATTTTGATTTTTCATTCCTTGGGTCAGGTAAGGAATTCAAGGTTACTTACTTACTTGGACCTTCGAAGAAAAGAGAGGAATAGAGAATTAGGGTTACTTAGGGGGGATTTAAAAAGAGTCGGGGTTTGTGGTCGGTTTGGTCTTCTATATCTAACGTGCATCATAAGTCTATAAAATTCGACGGTCTATAACCTCTAAAAATGAGGATGGGTTTATTCGGTCACTAGTACCGGTCGGGTATTTGGACGGGTCATATTAGTCGGTCGGTTAGCGGGCGGTCAACCGATATAGAATTTTGATTGTGATTGTCCGCAAATTCTTTCGAGTCGGTCGGGCAGTGATCTCGTTATGACCATCGGGCGCATATGAGCACTTTTTGTCTCGGTCGAACGGATCCAGTAGGTCTTTCGGGTCTTTTTCCCACCACTATAGCAAAGTAAACATTGGGGACAAACTTCTTTAGAGGTTAGAGCATCTCCAACGTAAGACTCAACCAAAACTCTAAAAATCTTAAAATGTGTTATAAATATTTGATTTATGGTTGATGACCACCACACTTCGTAACTCTCACTATCGTAAGTTCTCACATCTCTACTGGTTTTTTAGGGTTTCGGGGGAGATGAGAGTAGGGTTAAAGAGGGTGGAAATGTTGAGGAGATTAAATATGGGGTTTCGGCGGAAATTACTAAATGGTCGCTCTAATAATTTTGCTATTTCAGGGGACATTGCAAATTGATGTTTTGTTTTCAAGATGTTCACAGTTGGAACGGTCTAGGTGTCTAGCAAAGTAAAAATTAGGGATCGTTTACAAGTTAGAGTATCTCTAATGCAAGACTCAACAAAAACTCAAGAGAAACTCTAAAATTTATATATTGACCATCAAGTTAAAATTAATTATAAAATTAATTGTATAATTAAAATATAAGTTTTAGTTCTTCTTGAGTGTTGCATTGTAAAAGGTTTGTAATTGAGTATCTCTAAATGAACATGTAGGATAGAGATCATTTAGAGATCCACCTTACGCACTCGATAAACAACAATTTTAGAGTTTTTGTTGGGTGTGCATTAGAGATGCTCTTAGGCTCGTTTTGATTCGAGTGAAAATATTCAGATTTGAAAATAATTTATTTTTTTCGCATGGAAAAGAAAATCAATGTTTTCACATGTGAAATTATGTTTTTTTATTGACTACGAAAGTCGTTACAAAGGCATTGATACATCAATAAGATGTAATAAACACGATAGTCGCCGAATCAAATACTAAAAGAAACGGTTCTTAAGCCCAACTAAACTATTGGCCTAAAGCTCAGCGAAACAAATGGACTAAAACCCATCTAACTATAATATTTGTACCTTTAATAACCCAAGTTCAATAAAACATGAATTTTGCCTCTGCGGGAATCAAACTTACGACCTCCAGGGTTAAGGAATACATGCCTTACCAACTGAGCTATAAGTTGTTGACACACGTGAAATTATATTGTAAGTGTTTGATAAGGGGTGGGAATATGAGTAGTGACTTTAGAAAGTAATGTATAAACTGGCATTTTAAGGGTGTCTTTATAAAGTTATATAAATTGGGTTTCCAAAGGATGCCTTTAAATTTTCATAATTGGTCTTCTTCTTCTTTTAACTCTTCCTCAAATCACCATCTTCCTATTGAATTTTCTTGTGAGGATGAACCCATAAGGATTCTTTTACCCGTTTCAGTAAGACTAAATTCCAACTAACAACATGAACCATGATTATTTCGTAATGAAAATAGAGCATAAACATGAGTTGGTTGAAGCCATGATTCTTCCTAATCAGTTTTACCCCTCTCTCTCTATCTAAAAAGTGCCCAATCAAGAACAAAAATGAGTTTTTTTTCCTCTCTTCAACCATTCAACGTGAGAAATCAAAAGATTGTATCGACTAGTCATAAAAGTGTTGCTGAAGCCATTTACCTTGAAGGTTCAGACGATTGGAAGCAAAATGACACCCGAAATTCGCAAGATTTTATGAGGTAATAAGTTAGGGAGTTTAGGTTTTTTTCATTTTTGAACAAAAAACTAGGTTTACTGCTTTAGGGCTTTGTTAAATTAATTAGGCCAATTTATAAAGAAAATATGAAGTATGGTTTATGAGATTTTTTGATAATATTTTTCTTTAACAGGCTAAAATTAGGGTTAACAACATCTAATTTTAGTTTGATTGGTCATATTTTGTTAAAGTAATTATGCCAATTTGTGAAGAAAATCTAAGGTATGACAGTAACTATATTTAAGAATACCTAGCTTTAGTTTGATTGAACCAATCTTTATGTTGTCGTGTAACTGTTTTCATTTAAATAGCATTTACCTGCATTTCCGGTCAAACATTACGTGAATTGAGCTTTCCGTAATCTTTTGTGTTACTTCTTAGCCGTTGATTTTGTGGAGAAATGACTTTAGAAAGTGGAGATTGTGAGCATTATGAGCCTGGCAATGATAAATACAATGTTAGATCAGAAATAGAAGTAGAAGTATCTGGGCCTGGAATGGAGTATAACAGTGTTGAAGAGTTTTACGATTATTGTCTTTGTTACGCCAAAAAAAGTAGGGCATCCGGTGAAAACGACATCACAGAGAAGCTTAGAAGGAATCTTAATATATGTCGCAATAGCACGTGCTAAGGAGGGAGTATAAATCGACCTCTAAGAATCCTCAACCAAGTAGTGTAACTGCTTGCAAAGCAAAATTTAACGTTAAGTTACTCGATAATGAAAAATGGGAAACTACCGTTGTGAATCTTGAGCATAACCATATTCTTAGTGCAGGAAAAGTTCGCCATTATAGATGCAATAGAAAGATTAACCCATATGTAGCTCGACTACTTGAAATATGTGATTATGCAGAGACTAAGACAAGTCGTAGTTTTAAGCAACAAGTGGTGACAGCTGGTGGACATGAAAATGTCCCATTTACCGAAAGAGATGCAAGGAATTACATCGAAAAGAAGAGTAGGATACGTCTTGGGGAAGGAGATGTTGCGATTCAACAATATCTTTTGGCTATGCAGAGAAAGAACAATGGGTTCATTTTTTCGATGCAAGTAAATCATAAGTCTCATTTACGTAATGTTTTTTCGGCACACATGAGAAGTAGAGAGGCATATAAAGAATCTGAAGATGTCGTGACATTTGACACGACTTATATGACGAATAAATGCCATCTTCCTTTTGTCCCGTTTGTTGGAGTGAACCATCATGGCAGACTATCTACTAGGTTGTGGGTTGTTGTCTAATGAAGATGCAGAATCATTTTCATGGTTGTTTAGGACATGGCTCTCTTGTATGGACGAAAGAGCTCCAGGTGGAATTATAACGGACCAAAATGCAGCCAGACAAATTGCAATTCAAGACATATTTCCCTATACAAAGCATCGATGGTGTTTGTGTCATGTAATGAGGAAAATACATGAGAAACTAAAAAGTCACAAACGGTTCGCTGAAATAAGTTTTACTCTCACTGAACTTGTCCATGAAACGCTTAACACAAAAGAGTTTGAGCATAAGTGGATGCTTACTATACAAAAATACGGGTTGGAAGAAAATAAATGGTTGATCCATATGTACGAAGAGAGAAGGCGATGGGTACCAATTTTTGTGAAAAATCATTTTTGGGCAGCGTAGTGAAGGTGTAATGCCTTTTTCGATGGATACGTAGGCCCTAAAACTACTTTGAATCTTTTTGTTGAACAATATAATACAACATTAAGAGATAAAGTTGAAAAAGAGGCAAAAAAAGCTCTTAGGTGCTACAAGTTAGAATTGCCATGTGTGAGTCTATTTCAACTAGAAAAACAAACGAGGGAGAAGTACACGCTTCAAAATTTTGGCGAATTTCAAGAAGAATTGAGAGGAAGATTGGCTTGTGATATATCGGATTGTAGAGAGTATGTCAATGTCTACGAGTATACTATCTTGGAGGAGAAAGAATATGGTAAAGGCTCGAAAACTTTTTCATACAAAATTTTTTGATGTTCAACAATGTGAAGTTCGGTGCAATTGTTTGTTGTTTGAATTTAAGGGTATTTTATGTCGACATGCAATAACGGTATTATGTAAGAAATAGAATTACTGTCATCCTACTGTACATTCTTAGGAGATGGAGGAAAGATGAAATGAGATCGTACACAAAGATTAATGTGAACTACGGTCTATGGGATACAACTAGGGGTGGGAATCGGGCGGGCGCGGACGAGCAACAATAAGCCGGACTCGGGCGGATCGGGCTCGGATAAGCCGAGCCCGCGGTAGGGAGTCGGGCGGATCGGGCCGGACCAAAGACGCCATATTGGTGCCCGTAGCCCGTCCAAGCGCGGCTGCCCGAGCGGGTTCCAACGGGCTCGGTTTATTTTATTATTATATTCAAAAAAACAAATCTATCTTATATATTTATTTTATATAAAATAAATTTTATTTTATATAAAAACAAATAATTACTCTATACCCAACCCCGTTGTGTGAGGAAAGTGAGAGAGATACTTGAGATATTTGGGAAGATGGATATAAATAACTCTTCTCCAAGTAGTTTTTCTCTTGTCCCAAAGGTGTGGGACTAAAACATGATCCATCACAAAACAAGAATTGAAGATCACTTTTTTTGCCTCCATTCATCTATTTAGTTCCCACACCTCTCATATTCTCTCATCTTTTCATCTATTTATTCCCATACCTCTCTACTTCATTGTTCCAACAGATTAGGACTTTAATCACTCTCACCACCATCATCATCTTGCCAAGTTTTATCTTCTTATTTTTCTATAAATCTTCAATCAGTTTCAATTTTTCATCCAACCAAGTCAAATCTACATTCTTACTCTTCTCATCAATACCGAAACTATTATTACTACTACTATGATGCATTTTAATCACAAGGTGCCATCGGATTTTCCATATCTCTATGATGCATTTTAATCATAAGGTGCCATCGGATTAAACCTCCTGGATTCACAAGGGGTTCATTAAGTTCCAATTATTTTATTCTTACTTACTTGCACCTTTTCTCCACAAATCTTCCTTCATCCTCTTTGACAGTGTTAATTAATTATTATTTTGTGTTCTCTTTCTATGTAGGGAGTCAATTCCAGCATAAGGGTTGATGTTTGGCCATTTCTCCTTGGAGTGTAAGCTTTCTCCGCTATGTTTACCAATTCGTAGCATATAAAGGAAGGATAGATTGGTCTTCAGTTATTAGCATTTCAGGGGTAGGCTTGATATCCCATGAATTTGCTAATATTCACGACCCAAGTAATGCTAATGTTATGCTTCGTAATGCCTAATTTAAATGCTACAACATGAAGCATCAGTATTCAGTAATGCTATCAAATTTCGAAAATCACGGTTTCTGAAGTTCTAATGAAGTTTTCAAAAATGATCAAGAAAAAGTGCTCTGTTCTATATTCTTCATATTTTGGTCTTAATCAATTTCACCAATTATTTGGTCGTAGATGCTCACTTATCACCGATGAACAAATAATGTACAGGAAGAAATATGAAAACCTGAGAAGACAGTACAGGAGACTTCTAAAACGGAATATGAGAGCTCAAGATTGAAAGAGAACAGTAGATCCTTTGAAGATTTTTTATTGAAGAGAGAATTCAAGAAACTAGCTAGTCTACCACCTAGTGAGTTTGGTTGCTTGTGTTTCTTCTCTTTACTTTGTTGCTTCAAAGGAGGTGGTGGGTTATTAATACTATTTGATCTTATGTTAATATCTAAACTCATGTCTTTCTTGGATTGTAAACTTGGAATAATTTGGTGTATATGTGCAGATCATGTAACCTTAGAGTTGGGTAATTTTGTCCAACCCTACTATACTTTTTTCCCCACTTAGTGACTTAGACCATCTCCATCAACTATAGTTCCCAAATGTGAATATGGTCAGTGGTGAAAAAGAAGGCTCATGACTAAAGTATTTGGGGGCCTAACTATATATATAACAATCTGTGTGACAAAAGAATTATATGCTCATTTCCTACAACAATTCTATAGAGAATGTGACATTTTTGTGAACATGGACCACTCCCCACTTCTATTTTCTATTTAATAAGAGTCTCAAATACATGTTCTAACTGTAAACAGGTGATGTGAGACTAATAAAGTTAAGAGATTTTTGTTGTTCTCTTTGGAGACTTAGTCCCACATTGAACATCTAGAAACGAATTCATATGGGATTGTGATTATATGAATCAAACCACACTTCTTGGATTGCAGGCAAGTTATACCTATTTAGTCCCACATTGTTGGGGGTGAAGATGAAGGAGAAAAGGGAATGGTTATATATATAACCTCTTCAACACTCTACAATACAAGCCTCTTCAAGGCAAAAGTTTATGTAAGTTCCATCTCTTAAGTCCCTCGCTATTGGGTCAAAGATATGGGAGCAAGGCTCTTTGAAGGCCAAACGATTTCACCCCTTGGATCAGTTTAAAACATAATCTTTATATGTTTGATTGGGCGGGTTTCGGGCATCACAACTCGGGCGGGTATATCGGGCGGGTTTCGGGCATCGGAACTAGGGTGGGTATATTGGACGGGTATAATGGGTCGGGACTCGAATTTGAGGGTCTGTCCGAGTCCCGCCCTATAAGCCCGACCCCAAAGGGCCGGGTAAGCCCGACCCCAAAGGGCCGGGTAAGCCCGACCCCAAAGGGCCGGGTAAGCCCGACTCGGGTTAGCTCCGGGCTGTGGGTCCTCACAGTCCGGGCCGGACCCCGGGGTACCGGACCGTTTTCCCAGCCCTAGATACAACACCGGGAGAAAAAGATACGAAGAATTGTGTCAATCCTTCACCGTAGTAGCTTCTGCTGCATCTGAAAATGAAAAAAATACCGAGCAGTTGAAAAATTATATCCTAAAGTTTAAGCATCAATAGAGTTCGAAGATAAAGTCACTAGTGATTCTAGTTATACCTTTGATTGTGCAAAAAATGCACGACATGATATTCTAGATCCCGTAACGTGTAAAGCAAAGGGTCATCCTGGAGAGAGTAGATTCAAAAGGAAAAGTTAGAAGTCAAAGAAACGTGTAAGTAAATTACTTCATTTTTTCATGTCTTTCTTATTTGTTTATATTTTAACTAATTTGTTGTTTTCTTTATTAGTGCACTATTTCTAAAACGCCTACGTCCAAGCCGATATGCAATATTGTTTGTGATGCGGTTCTTGATCCGATTTGTAATTTAACAACTACACAAGAGAGTCGACTGGTGGAATTGTTACACATGATCTTAACTCCTCGACAAGATATGATAATTTATATTTCCTCATACTTGTTTGATTCATTTTGAAAGTATAGTTTATGTGTTGATATTTATCTTACCATATACAGTCACATATGGACTTATTAATGAGAGTTCATCGTCCACTAATGTACGACCCTTCAGGAACATGCAGTGTGGAATATGACTATTACAGTACATATACAAATGAAGAGTAAAGGTATATATTTTGTATATGCATACTTTAGTAGTGTTCGGGGGAATGAAAATATATGATTGATCATGAAAATGTGTGACCTTGACTAAGTTATGGATCTTGTGTGCAAGGCTCTGCACAAGACAATACTTCGATTACTGGTCTTGGATCTAAGTTGCATCTTGTCAAGCTTGAAGAACTTTTTGGTTCTTTATTCCATAACACACTTTTTAAAGAATTGAAGAAGGGTATCAAACCTCTTTGACTGGTTCTATTCCTGTTATTCATTTCAGAAATGGGTTTCTCGTGATTCATTCCAATCTTTGGTGTAATTATTTTAAAAGTTTCAAAATCCTTGTTTGCTTCTCTAATGACGGAGTTTCTTTCTTGGTTTTTAGTTTTGTAGTTCATTCCTTTTATTTTTCTTCCTTAAATGGTTAATGGTTTTGAAGACATGCCAATGAGTTCTCCTTTACTAAACTCCATGGATTTGTCAGAATGAGCTTCAAAAATTTCTTGACAGCCAGTTATGACTGCTAATACATTAGTGTCGACTTATTGGTTAAATTAGAGGGTTTTGATTTGTAGAATCTAGTCTTTCTATAAATATGAACTTGGAGGCCATGTCTGAGAGTTCTTTCACTATTTATATTACCATTTTTGGCTATTGTTATTGTATCTTTCCCAAGTTTCCTCCATACATAGTCGTGTTGCGCAATAAAAGATCCAACAACATCTAACTCCACAAGTAGACATGCAGTGAGGTTGTCGTTTTTGTTGTTTCACAACCCGCCAACTGATTGTTCTGACCACTTGAAGAAGTTTGACATACGCTAAAATGATTAACAAGAAAGAAAGAAATAAAGAAAAAGACATGAAAGTGGTAAGTTTGACATTTATAAATAAAGTTGACATTCATAAGTAAAAATCTTAAACATCTTTAAAAGACTAACCATCTCTAAAGTGATAACTCACCATAATAATATAATAACAATTAGAGGTTCATAAGTAAACTTGATGATGAGACATGAAAATGTCTCATTTGAATCTCTTAACTCGGGTTGGTTAGTCCAGTTCGAGCGGTTACTCTGCTGATTTGTTTGATTTTCTTTCTCAGGTCTCATTTACGGAGTTCGATGCAAAAACATCGTGATAAAGACACACTTGAGGGGCATTTTGGTCATTTTAATGACAAGGGTATTCTGGTCAATATTAGTGCTCATGTGAAAGTAGAGTCCAATACGAATCTATCGGCGAAAGCGGGAGTCCAATCGGAGTTCGGATGAGAGACTTATAGCTAGTCAATGTTGAAGTAAAAAACAATTGACCAAAAGTTGTTGAAGGACACGTGGCATAGATCTAGCTGGTGATACGGTGTAATCTGATGGTGACGGTCAATTATCGGTATTCACTCGGGCTTCACTCGGGCACAGTGGGATAACGTTGGTATTCTCATTAGGATATGATGCAATGCATCGCACGTCAGGGCTGCAATGATTCCTCAAGAATCTAAGCGGTCGGATCTATCGAACTAATACAAGATGTGATAACAGAAGACCGTTTCACCGTGTACTGTTGCTACGAGAAGCACCGAATCTAACCTATTTGACAACAACTCATTACGGATTGGTGCCCAGATTTGTAGGGAACTGCTCATGGGTCCCGACGTCCATGTGACGCGATGCAACATATAAGGTAGTCCGGGAGGATCAAGGCCGTACGCGTTCCTCATCTTCCATCTGACGGTCAAACTACTCAGGTGCACACTAACTCGGTACCCCGTGCAGCACTGAATCGCTCCAACTTTATAGCCAGCAAGCAAACGTTGACTGGTTGATTCCACAATTTGTGGGACTGAAATTTTCCCTCCCCATCTCGTCTCTCTCTCTCTCTCTACTGGTTAGAGAGACGTTTTCTTTTAATAGAAGAAAGAGGAACATAGATGGAAAGAGATGATTTAAAGAAAGGGTAAACAGAATATAGAGAGAGAGAAAATCTCTTCTTTGATTCTTTAAATGGAGAAATGGGATATATATATAGAGAGAGAGAGATACCAGCTGGAGATCGAGATGGAAAGTGGAAATTCCTATTTCTCTCTGTTACCATGTCGGTTTTCTATCTCTTCACTGATTAAAAGAGAAAGAATCATAAAGTGAGATGGTGTTTTCATATTGTAGAGAGAGAAAGAGATGTTGGTTGGATTTGATCTATACAAGAGAAGGAAAGAAAGTGGGATTCAATGGTGAACAGAGATAGAAAGAGATAACTGAATATTAGCAAGATTGAGATTCGGCTCTATCATGGGAGATGATTGAAGATGACAGAGAAGAGATCTTGATTCGATTTTTTCTTAGAGAGAGAGACATTCCAGTGAGATATTCTTTATAAACACAGAGATGGCTGAATCAAAGGAGATATCTTATTTACATTTGAGGGAAAGAAAGAGATTTAGAGGGGGCTGTCACTGTTTGCTTCTTCTTCTCTATATAAGTATCACAAAGAGCAGCCATAGGGATCTCATCTCATTTTTAAGGGGAAACGACTTAAAACTTGGCAGTGTTTGTCATGAGTATGGGGTTCCGGTTTCTATAAAGTTATAGCTGAAACCCATGTTACTAAAGTAGGTTTTTCATCCAAGCACTCTTTCATTT
The DNA here is from genome assembly GCA_002897215.1 of Eschscholzia californica subsp. californica. Lineage (NCBI taxonomy): Eukaryota > Viridiplantae > Streptophyta > Magnoliopsida > Ranunculales > Papaveraceae > Eschscholzia > Eschscholzia californica. The sequence goes on from BEHA01000254.1 coordinate 416,745, forward strand.
CCTTAAACAAATTCAATATCGAACGAGGCAACCCATTTTGCAGAAGCCCTGAAATCAAGGCGTTATAGCTCACTACACTCTTATCTCCAACCAGCTCGAATAATCTCAGAGATGAAACCATTTCCTGAAAATTCAATTACATAGTAAGTACAGAAGTAGCAACATAAATATCCATCTCAACTCCCAATTTCACCACACAGCCATGTAATTGCACCCCCTCCGATACGCGGGTAAAACACTAGCTAACGTAACCAAACTTTGTAGAAACCCTACAACTCCTAAGTAATTAAATACTAAAAAGCATCTCTACAACGCGCATTTTGTGATAACCCAGAAATTACAGCATCGACAGAAGCAACATTTCTTTCAGGCATTTTACCAAACAACTTAAGACCATTATTTAAAAGATTAACTTTGACCATTCTTTAAAAGATTAACTTTCATGTACATACCTATAAGAGTTGTAGCTGTATAAACTTCATCATTTAAACCAGTTTTCACTGTCTGGTCATGAATTTGAACACCAAAAAAGCTAAATTTAGCTTCCCACAAGCTTTCATGTACATAGCCCTTGTTCGTCACCAAATTTTGGGCTTCGTTTTGGGTTTGTATCATCAACATCATAAACGAACCTGAACTTAAGTTTTGTCGAATCAAGAAGAAGAAGTTGAAGAACAAGATGCATCGAAGAAGAAGAACTGCAGAAGAATCGAAGAAAGATGAAGAAGAAGAAACGAAATTTGTGATTCTTTTTTTGTAGAGATAACTATTTTAGAGGGTGGGGTTATTTTGGGAATGAAAATAAAAGAAAATGACCTTATTGATAATTATCGATATTATTTCAAACTTTACCTATTACTACATATAAAATTTTGGTAACTTTCACCCCAACAAGTCATTTTCCACAAAAAAAGGACCTTGGAACCCTTGACAAGTTTTTCGATTGGGGGTGGGGTGTGATGGGGGGAGGAAGTGCTACTGCAGTCGCAGGACCCCCTCAAACTCCAACTCCAACCTGTTGAAACCCCGTTAGAGAATCTGACCTGAAACTTTAGAGAGAGAAGAAAAACTGTAAATGGAGAGAGACATACGAATTTTGAGAGGAAGAAAAGTATGATTTCTAGCAAGGTCCTAAATCTCAGTTAGTTGCTAACCAAAATTGGATAAGAAGGTGAATAGAAGAAATGAATTTGGGTGGTTTTGTGACTCACCGTGTGAATAGTAAAAAGCACTGTGAATAGTAAAAACACGTGTATAAAATTTGTCTATATACAGTGACTTGGTACAAGGGCCACCGACCATGTAAAAGTCCATCACTAAAATGAGCTTCAAAGCCCAAACATGATGGGAAACTTTATACACACTTACTCCAACTCTACCCATCTCACATCTCCCTTGGCTTAGTCAATTTACTTTGATCAAGGTATGTAATTTTTTACTCACATCCCTACTCCTACGGTCACCATCACCACCACTATCTCTCTCTTCCTTCTTCGCTATTTTCTCTTCGCTGAAACCCATTCGACTAAGAAGGGGATCGAATCCTCTTCGCAGACGAAGGAAATTTGTTCATAAATAAACATAGGAAATTCTTTTAATTTTTGTTTGAGGACCTTCTCATTGATAAACAAAGAGAAGAGAGAGATTAGGTGGTGATGGAGATGAATGTGAGTGATTTAGAGATAAAAATTGAGAATTTTTTTACTTGGTTTTTAGGAAGATGAAAATAAAATTGAGAATGAGATAAAAACATATGATCGTGGTGTTTGTTGAAGGAAGTGGTGTTGACTGGAGGTAGTAGTGGTGAAGACGAAGAATGTGTATATTAGAAATGCGAACTACGAGGGTAAAATTAGGTGTAAGTAGTGAGTGGGAATATCCGGGATCGTGATCCGTAGAAAGGGTGAGCATCTCCAATGCAACACTCGATCTTAGAAACTCCGAGTGCCACCTAGGATTTTTTGAGTTTTTGATTAAAACTCCTCTCCAATGCAACACTCTATTTGGATCTCTAAAATAACGTGTCGAGGGTGGAATAGAGATATCTCAAGAAGACACTTTAGATAGAGTGTCCTCTTGAGATATCTCTAATTGTCCAACTCATCAATATTTGATTTTCAACCAATAGAAATCGAGTCTTCTATATTTTCTAAAATAACTAATTATTTATTTACAAAAATAACTATGTCACATAAGTAAATAAAATAAACTTAGAGTTTTGCATTAGAGACAAAAAGATTAAGAATCTCTATTAACGCCACCTAGGAGTGAAAATCTCAATTGAAACTTGTCACATAGGATGAATAGAGATTTTTTTTTGAATTTTGCAATGCAGATGCTCAAGTCTATATAAAATTTCCTTCCAAACAAGGTGAGTATAAGTGGACCCGTTTCCACATAACCCAATTCTAGAAGGTCATTGTGTACAAAATGGAAGGTCTAGGCTTTCCCTTGTAGCCGATATTGTGCCCAAATCAGATGGAGAGGGGGCGCCTGTATAGCTTACCTCTATCAACAACCCCTAGTAGGGGGAGAGGACGACTGGACTTGGACTCCTCCTGGTGTACGTGAAATTCAACCGTGGACTTTGTTTAACTGAGAGACCCTACCTAACCATGTATCGATTCAGAGCCGGCCCTGGCCCACACCAAACATAAGGGCCACATTTAGCTTATGAAGTTGGGGGTGCCTGAATTTTTTTAAAATCAAACTGGGCCCAGTAACAAATTGGACAGTAAAAGGGGCCATTAAAACCCCCGCACCATAAGACCCTACTTCCTAGTTCTTTGAATTGGGGTACACACTAACTTCCAAGCTACACCTCTGTTAAGAGGATTAATATTAGTTAAACCCCAAATTGTGGCTCACGACGAACTTTGACCCCCATATTTGTCTAGCAATCAAATTTGGTCGCAAAATCCTAATTCTATCCGCTAACTCTAACTATAGATTTCGTTTTTCTTTTGTACCGTTTCTTTTTAAGCCATTTCCTTCCGTATAATTTCTTTCTGCTTTAAACCATTTTATGTCTAAAAATTACTCACTCAAACATAAGTGTTAGCTGACCTACTTGAAATGAAAAAAAATCCATTAATTAAGTCATGAACCTTCCAATGAATTGGGATATCATTAATTAAACTTTGATGGACTGCATAGTTCCAAAAGATACTGTAAAATTTCTCTCACACAAGTTTAATGAAAATAGTCTAGATGTTTACGATTTCTTACACACACCCACACACATATATATATATGTATATAAGAAACCGGATCGATTTCATGTTTGTCTCGGTTAAAAGTACGTGTAAATACTTTTTAGAATACTACTTCTCGAGCAAAACTCGTGCACTATGTGTAAACTTCTGCAACTTGTAAAATGTTACATAAGTACGAGCTTTTGTAAATCTTACTATGCGTGAACTCGAGAGAACTTTCACATATAATTGAACCGTAGAAAATTTGATGGAGGCAAAAAAGAAATTGACCGATGATGTTTTGGCAAAATAATCTTATATATACATAATTCATGTACTAAGAAGTTGTGACAGAAAGAAAGAAAGAAAGAAAGAGGACGAGATAGAGAGAAAGAAAGAGGAAGAGATAAAGAGAAGACAAGAGAAAACCTTTACGATGACAAAGATATTCCAACAAAACTAGGGAAGAAGGTAGTAAGCGTAAAACACTTGATTTATTCGTACTTAATCAAACTAGTCAAACGAATTTTTTTTATGATTTCGCTGAATTTATTGGGCAAGCCATATTTATCGTGGTCAAAGGATCATAGGTGACTCTTTTAGCAGAAATAGGAGGTGCCTACAGACTTTTCTTTTGCATATAATATAGTGACTACATTTCCTTAACTCGCTTCGGGCCACTCGAAAGTCAGGGCCGGGCCTGTATCGATTGCCTACTCCTAAATGATGAACAAACATAGCCATTAGCCACAACCGATTTTGCTTATGGAAGATAGAAAATAAAGTAAGCTGTTTGTTGTTTGAGTAAATTAAATTTAGATGGAAAAACACCCAACTTCCTATACCTCAAGTCCTCAACCATCTTTCCACCTCAAAAGTGACAAGTTAACAATGTAAATTCACTAATACAATCAGTTTTCCCACCTTGTCCAGCTCCTGTAGCAATAGAAAGTGATAAATTCAACTGCACTTAGAGAATCACAACATGATCAAGCCAACAGTTTCACCGTCTCCACATTAGAAGGCATTTTCAAGCTTGAGCGACTATAATTCTTCAACCTTCCAAGCTCCACTAGCTTCTTTGCTTCCTCAATCTTAGACTCCATTACCAACCCATCAACCACAGTCTGCAACATCCGAGCATCAACAAAGCATCGACGATTCAAACCATCCATGCACAATTTGAGAGCCATTTCAAATTCCCCTCTCTCACAAAGAGAAGGAACAAGTGTTTCTATAGTTGATCGATTCGGGATGCATTCATTTTTCAATAGTTCATCAAAGATCCTCTTAGCTTCCTCCAATTTCCCATCTTTACAGAAACCTTCAATCAAATAGTTAAAAGTATATACATCTGGTTTAACTTCTTTTGCAGATAACTCTTCTTCAACTAACTTAACTGCCTCCCAAATTTTCCCCACAAGAACCAACCCTTTCAATTTTGCATTGAAACACCTAATATCAGGAACAAGATTGCTCTTTTCCATCCTATCCCAAATGATATCTCCATCCGATAAACGACCACCACCATAAAACCCATGCATAAGCATACGAAACGTAATCAAATTAGGGTTTAACTCATTCTTTTCCATCTCATCTAACATTAAAAGTGCAGTATCTAAAGAACCCATATCACAAAAAGCTTGAATTATGATATTATAGGAATAAACATCCGGGGTTATCGACAACTTCGATGGTAATTCACGAAAAAGTTCCACTGTCTTATCAAAATTTTCTGAATCAATACAAGCACTAAGGAGGGCATTAAATGATTTAACAGTTCGAGTGCAGTTTAAGTCAGGCAATTCGTCGAACATCTTGAAGGCATGATCTAACATACCTGATTTGCCATAAAGAGAAATGAGTCTGATTGCGAAACCTTCTTTTGTGATGTCTTTGTATTTCTTCTGGTGTTCGAGGATTTCTTCAACTAATGAGAATCGTTTTGCAGAGGCAAGACGACGGACTGTTACCTCGTAAACTCTGTGTTTAGTGCGAAATCTATTGCTTTCTGAGGAAATCTTGAACTTGTCAACTAGTTTTTTGAGGTTTCGTTCTTCGAAGAGATCGTTTGTAGTGGTCTTTAGAGATGGGGAAGAGGAAGAAGGTATTGTTTGAGAGATGGAATTGCAGAAGCCGCGGTAGAGAAGGCGAGGAAGAGTAAGAGAAGCCATGATTATCAGGAGTAGAAGTTTCAAACTTAGTAGGGGTTTTGGGAAGGTTTAAGAAGCTATTGAGTCATTCTTTTTGCAGTGGAGCGCAGCCATAGCTCACTTGGAGACATGATTCAACAAAAGAACTAGTAAGTTCAACAAAAAAAAAAACTAGTATATGTTGTGAAGAAATCATTGTTTATGGATTGGTCGTGGTGAGGGGTGGGAATCGGACTGGACGGGCAACCCGCGGACAACTAGTCTCCCGGTCCGGTCGGAACGGACACATGTTACCATTGACCGCTCGGACAGTCGGACTAAACGAAAATCACTTGGTGAAAAAGCCCGTCTATGATCGTTTTTTTTTTTTGGCGGGACATCGGTCGGACGGAACGGATATAAAGCCTAAAACAGAACAAAAATTGATCAATGTATTAAAAATTCTTCTTCACTTTAAACTATAAGAATGAAGTCATGAAGATCCATATTTGAAGTTGGATCTCCATTTGGCAAAAAAACATAAAGTGCATCATCATCAAGTAGCAACATTGAGAAGCATCAAGGAGCAGCACTGCAACAACACATGGGCAAGAAATCGAAAAAGAAGATAAAAAAAAAAACATCAGAACATAGGCAAGAAATTGTAGCAGAAAATGAAAAATAAACAAAAATAAATTGAAGAAGAAGATGAACAAAGAATACTTACATCGTGAGAGAGTCGAAGGGTTGAAGATTAGAGTTCGTGAAGATGAAGTTGATTTTCAGATTCGAGCAGACAAAAAACCAAAGAAATTTTCCAGATAATCAAATAATCGAAGATGGAAATGGAAAAAACAATAAAAGAAAAGTAATAGACTAAGAAGAATAAGAAGATACTTACAGAGATTCAAAGATGAAAGGGGTCGAAATCTTGAAAAGAACAAGTCCGTGAAGATCTTCGACTAGAAGATTTTAAGAGAAACAATCGACGAGAAGTCGAGAACAACAACTAGAGAATCAATCGTCAATTCGATTCAAGTTAGGTCGTTACTTTTACTCGTTAGGGATCACTGATTAGGCTTTAGGAACTGAAGAAGAAGTGAGGAGAAAACAAAAAGAGGCAGCATAGAGAGAGATTCGGTCGATTAGAATGAGATATTTAGGGTTAGAAGTTTCAATACTTGTTTATATATGGTGACCCTAGGTATTAATCTAACCGTTCATATTAACACCCTAGTTAATCTAAGGGACGAAACGTATTCGGACAGGTGGGTTATCTTTCGGACTAACGAACGGTCTTTCGGTTAGACGAACGTGAGGGGACTGCGGGGTAAGGGTTGTTGCCCGCGCCCGTCCACTTAATCCTTCCCAGACGATCGGGTTTTGTCCGAGCTGGTTACCGGACGTCCACGGACCCTGGCCGACTCGGGCGTTCGTGGGCAGATCCGGGCTGCGGACCAAAATCCTACCCCTAGTCGTGCAACTCTATTACCCCTTATTTAGATGCTAATTGAGTTGCTGGCCTTAACACAAGACGTTCTACTACTGGGTTCTCTATATTTTTAGCTTAGGGCAAATCCAGTGTATGGGGGCTGGGCTCCCAAAATTCAAATTTTGGGAGCCTAGCCCCCATACATGGTCGCCCAACCCGGGAGCCCCAGGCTTCCGGCTCCCAAATGGGAGCCCGGGCTGGGGGGGCTCCCAGCCCCCAAATATGGTCGTTGGGCTGTCCCAACGGCCATATTTGGGGTGGATTCCCTAAAAAAGGGGATCCACCCCACTTATATTTAATTTTTTTTTCAATTGATTTTTTTTAATTTTCTTAAAATGTTTTGAACTACTTATTAAATATTTTTCCTCTCTTTTTTTTGTGGGTTATCTTTTTGAAATTATCTATCTCGAATAATATCACATGTTAATTCATTGTTGAAATCTAATAATTTATAGTCGAAATCTAAAATTTCGCACACGTACTTCGCGCACGTACATTATTTTGGATTTGGGAGCCTGACGTTGGAATGGAGACAAATCCACGGGGCTCCCAAAATTGGGAGCCCGAGCCCCATGTTGGGCTTGCCGACCCTATTGGTTGGAGAGGTAAGAAGCTTCCAAATTATGTCTTTAGCCAAACAGAGCCTAACGGGTATAAAGAGCCAAAACTCACATAAATAGGCCCAAAAGTTTGGGTTGGCGTACTTGAATCATGGTCTGAAGATAATGTGTTGGCTGTTGTAGGTCCACTGTTCGGGTCCTGCAAGGCCCCAATACTTTTTTTTTAATTTTTTGTATGGGTAAATTCCTATATGCTCCCTAGTTTTTAATTATTTATTGTATTAGCCCTCCATTATTCCATTATGACTCCCTATTAACAGATTAATTCATCTTTTAGCTTTTTTTTCTTTGTAAATTCATTGTTGACTCCTGTATTGTTCTTATGCCTTCTTTTTAACTCATTTTTCTATATATATAAGGCTAATTTTATTTTCTACCTAATGTTATTTTTTAGGGTTAATTCTGTTTTGGCTCCCAATTATTGACCAACTCACCATTTTGGCCCCTAATTGTGTTTGGCAGTTCGTTTTGGCTCCAAGATCCACTTTTCGGGTAGTGCTGACATCATCAAGGCATAAGCAATACTTTTCTATACCTGAATTACCCCTCTGACCAAATCAAAACCAAATCCCAAGTTGTCAAATCATTTAACTCTAATTCCTTTTCCCAAGACCCTTTCTTCTCCATTTTCATATTTGTATCTCTTTCATTCATCTCTAAAATTGGGGTAAACAGAAGCAGGTCAAAGAAAAAGAGAAAGAAGAAACCAACATAAATCATTCACCAAACTCAGAAGTCTCCCTTCTCCATCTCTTTCATTCATCTCTAAAATTGGGTGGTGGTATTTTACAGGAACACAATTTTCACTCTCTCTCTCTCTCTACATTTTCTTCTTTCTCTCGCTACTTTTCCCTTCTCCATCTCTTGCATTACCATATTTTCCTTCTTTCTCTCTCTCTCTATACATTTTTTTTATTATTCTTCTTCTCATCGTCATCATCAGTTGTGGTGGGTGGTGGTATTTTACAGGAACACAATTTTCACTTTCTCTCTCTAAAAATTTCAATTAATCATTTATTGGTTATTTTTCTCTGTTTTGTTATCTGAAATTCAGAACAAAAGTAACCCTTTCTGAAATTTTAAAATCAAAGGGTTTAAATTGAAGAAGAAGAAGAAGAAGGAAAATGCAGCATAATATATTCACATCGATTCGAAGCATGAAGCTACCGGTGGTGGTGGTGGTTGAGTTGTCAGTGATGGTTGTGGAGATAAAATCAGAGCTAATTCATTGAGTATTAACGGATCAAACACAATTAGTGAGATCCTTCTTTCTTATGGTCTTCCTGGTCCAGATTTCTTTGAACCCCCAATTAAACCTCATCTCAAATCTGTTGATATTGTTGAAACCCTAGCTGATTCATACCGTCGCCTCAAAAATTGCTCTCCCTGGAAAAATCCAAGCTTTATCTTGAACAATTTTTGATATTTCGAGGTCTTTCTGATCCGAAATTGCTTAGAAGAAGTCTTAGAACTGCTTGACAAAGCGTTATTGATGTTCGTTTGAAAGTTGTTCTTTCAGCTTGGTTAAGATTTGAGAGAAGAGAAGATGAACTTGAGGGATCATCATCCATGGATTAACCCAATTCATTTTATAATTCAAAAATCAAAGCAAGCTTTCTTGGTCATTTATCTGGGATTGTTGTCGGGTACTCAATTAATGGCATTATCTACTATCATTTTCGTTGGTGAAAAAGAAGGTAAAGAAAGATGAATAAGCTAAGGGAGGGAGTTGAGTTTTGTTTTGCTCGTGGTGTTAATGGAGAGAAAGTAAATGTCTTGTGAAGGTAAAGAATAGGGTATTAAATACCTGAATGGATGTGACAACTCAGGATTTGGTGTGGAAGGAGAAGATTTGGTCAGAGGGGTAATTCAGGTATTGGAAAGTATTGCTTATGCCTTGATGATGTCACTATTGTCCGAAAAGTGGATCTTGGGGCCAAAACGAACTGACGGATACAATTAGGGGCCAAAATGTGAGTTGATCAACAATTGGGGGCCAAAACGGAATTAATCCTATTTTTTAACTATTTTTCTAAAATGAATTTGCCCTCTATGTTTTCTTAACTTCTTTATATAATTTCGATGTGTATAAGACTATTTATTTATATTGGTTACAACCAACAAAACTCGTATATCAATAGTAGTTGAGTTGGCTTATAATGTGACGGTAACGTATAGAGATCATCCGCTCGGACTTCACATCAAGATTTTTAGACGGTTTACAACTTATTATATCAAAAGTGCCCTCACAGAGAATTTTTTCTGGGTCCACTGCTGCCCACAATCTCTCGTTCTAGTACTGAAGCTGAATACCGAACACTTGCCTCTACCGTTGCTGATGTTAGATAGATTTCTTTTCTTTTACGAGAGTTAAGTGCTTCCCTTTTTATGCCTTTTAGAATCTATGTGATAACAAAAGTGTCATTGATGACATCCGACTTCTCATGGTCGTTTGAAGCATATTGCATTCGATTATCACCCATTCACCTTGTTTGCCAGAAGGTTGTACTGGTCATATTTAGGTTCGATTGGTTCTGTCTGACTGTCTCGTGCTAAATGGGCGACATTCTCATAAGAGTTTATTTCGGTTTCAATTTCAGGATTTTTTTCAAATGGAACTTACGATCTAAATCGACCTTATGGCAGACACTAAAAAACTTACTTTGACCCGCCACATTTCAAGGGCCTTTAAACTTAAAAAGTTTTTGCTTCTTTATATTTTTTTTTCAAGAGATTTTAAAAGGAGAGGAAAAATCTAAGGCCCAAAAAAGGAGCCCAAATACCAAATCCAACCCAATAGGGAATAATATCTCAAAAAACCCAAAAGTGATGTTAACTTCCTATCCCCCCAAAAGAAATACTTACCTCTTATGTCCCTCACCCATTTCCCGCCCAAACGTACTTGTGTCAGCCAACACATGCCTCTCTCTTTCTCTCTCTAGTCTGAGTTGATTAGACTCTTCTCCCTCAAAACACTCTCTCTCTCGCTCTCTACAATTGATTAGACACTAAAACCCTCATTTTTTCTCTTTCATCCAAACATTTCTCTTTCTCTCTCTCTCTCTTTCTCTCTCTCGCTCAAACGGAAAGATTTCCGGCCATTTACTCTCTCAACCGAAGCGTTTTCGGCTACCCTCTCTCTCTCTATCTCGCTCAAACGAAACGATTTCTGGCCATTTACTCTCTTAACCGAAGCGTTTCCGGCTACTCTCTCTCTCTCTCGCTCAAACGAAACGATTTCCGGCCATTTACTCTCTCAACCGAAGCATTTGCGGCTACTCTTTCTCTCTATCTCGCTCAAACGAAACGATTTCCGGCCATTTACTCTCTCAACCGAAGCATTTCCGACTACTTTCTCTCTCTATTAAACCTTCAAAAGCAACTTGATCTTCTCATCTCTCTCTCTATTTTGCTCTCTTTCAACAAATCGGCTTCTTCTCTCTCTTCTTCGAGCATCATCAAACCCTAATTTCTGTTCGGCAGCGTTTAACACACAGGTACCACTATGTTCTTCCTCAAAATCTTCTTCCTATCTCTGATCTTGGTCAAGTTTTAGGGTTTTTGGTGGTGAAATTATGAGTTTGTTTTGACATTTTGGGTTGTTTTCAAAAAATTAGGGTTTCGTTTCACACCTTTAGTACTTTGATTCTGATTTTTGGGGTTTAACTTGCTCTTAAGTTGTTGTTCTTCGTGATTGTTGAAAACATTTTGGTTTGTGATAAAACATTTATGGATTTTGTTTTTGATTTTGGAATAATGCATCTTCACAGATGGTAATTTTGGGGTTTATGGTTCTTCATCAAGTTTTTAGGTTAGGTTTTTTTATGAAATTATGGGTTCTTGTTACATTTTGGGTTGTGATCATAAAATTAGGTTTCCGTGGAGACATTTAGCACTTTGTTTTCGATTTTTGGTTGTTTATCTTTGTTGATGAAATGAATGGTTTGTTTTAAAATTCTGGATTTTGTTAAAGAAATTAGGGTTATGTTGAGACATTTTGGGTTCTGTTCTTGGTAAATATTTGAGACATTTTGTTTTTTTTATAAAAAATTTGGTTGGGTGTTGATGCATTTGGTGGTTTTTACCCCTGAAACTTGATATGATGTAACATTTTGGGTTGTATAGAAACATTTTTGGTTTGTTTCAAACATGTGGGGGTATCTTACAAACATTTCAATTTGTGCAGAAAACATATAAAAGATAGTGAAGAGCCAACCACCGATGGGCCTAGTAAAAAAGGCAAGAAAATGATGAATGTGGCATCATCACAGACAAAGGTATGATATTCTATAAATATTTCAAACAATTTTTAAGCATTTTACATAATTTCGAGACATTTTGGAGTTTGTCCTCTTAGTATTGTTTGTGGTCTCGCATTTCGTATAATGTTTTGGCATAATTGCTAGTGTGTTGTCATTCTGTAAAATGTTGTTTCACTTATTCCTACTCTTATTCCTAGGGCTTTGTGAAAAGTTTTGAAAACCATTGGCATCACTTACAGTGTTGTAGCATTTGTAGTCGTGTTGGAACATATTGCTGAATGATCTAACATATCTATTACTGTGTGTTTGAAGCATCGATCTGCTACATCCAAATCGAAAGAGCAGATGGTGGAGGCTCAACGTACAGAGCCAAGGGAGCAAAAGAAGAAAAATTCTTTAAATTACAAATATAATTTGAAAGCAGTTCACAAGGTAGCAAGGAACAATTTGGAAGCATTTGTAGTCCAGTTTTTGTTCTCTGGAATGTTGATGAAATGAATGGTCTGTTTTAACATTTTGGGTTGTGTTCCAGAAATTGGGGTTATGTTGAGACATTTAGTACTTTGTTTATGATTTTTGGGAGTTTTACTTGATTATTACAGTGATGTTATTGGTCAATGTGGCAGACAATTTGGTTTATGTTTTAACATTTGGTGGGGTGTTGATGGATTTTGTGGTTATTAATGAGTAAAAATTGATATGTTTTTGACATTTTGGGTTGTGTAGAAACATTTTGGTTTTGTTATCAACATTTTGGGGTCTCTTACAAACATATCATTTTGTGCAAAACATTTAAAAAGGAGAAGCAGCAACAGCAAGACAATATGTTGTACAAAGAGCTAGCTCTAGAAAGATGGCTAGTGAAGAGACAACAACTGCAGGGCCTTGTAAAAAAAGCAAAAAAATATTAAAGGTGACTAAATCACAGACCAAGGTAAGATGCATTCCTAAATATTTTGCATAATGTTTAGGAATGCATACGAAATGACATAAGGTTCTGTGAAAAAAGTTAAAATTTGGGGAAAACAGTGGCATCAAATTTTTTAAATGTCCTCTCATTATTGATTGTGGTCTAGCATTAAGTATAATGTTTTCGCATTATTGGTAGTGTCCCGGCGTTTTGGAAAATGTTGTCTACATTATTCTTAGGTTATGTGTATAGTTATGGAAACCAGTGGCATCAGTTTTTTTTGGTACACAATTTGCAAAATGATCTCGCATTATTGACAATGTTCTAGCATTGTAAATAATGTTTAGGGGTGCAAGGTAATAACAACAATTGTTTCTCAAACAATTCGAATAATGTTTAAGAATTATGTATAATGTAGCATGCAAGTTACCTGATCTTCATCCATTTCAGAATATATTTGTACATTAGTGATGGTGGTATGACATTTTACAGATTGTTTGCATAAGTCTTACAGTGTTTGCAAGTAATATATAGAAATACTAACATATGTATTACTGTGTTTTTGAAGCATCGGGCGGTGTCATCAATATTGAAGGAAAACACAAGATTGTGGAGATTAAACCTGAATTGAAAGTGTGATTGATATTTTGTGCTTTAGGGGAAGAAGTTCTAAGCAATAGTGAAGTTGTTTTTGAAAAACGGTGTTATGTTCACATTCGTAAACCCGCAACGACTTCAATTTTGCTTAGAGGACAAACAAAAAATAATTGTAAATTATTTTGTGTGGTATTGTACTATTTTTGTTTGTTGTTGGGATCTTGATGTTGGAAGATAATGGAGTACATTTGTTTAATACTAGAGTATAGCCAGTGCCTCCGGCACGGAACTATTTTGAAACACTTAACGCGTTTGAATATATATAATCAGTGAACATGAAAAGATGAGGTTGGGATTTATTTCAGAGGAAGAACTAAAATATGATACATTTTAAAAATGAAGTAAATCTTTAAATAAGATAATGAAGTAAATCGTTAAATAAGATAAAGAAGACGCATAGCAATGACAAGACCCGGTCGAGGAGCAATTTGGTCATCTTAGCTTGCCCTTGTGTTACCACAAAGTTGTATAGGCGCCATGAAGTTGGTGAAGGCAAAAACGTGATATGGGCGTCATATCGGTTTTGGGCTTGGCTAGTGATGTCTATAGGACTTCCCTTGTCCTTTTGAAGAGTCAGAAGATGAAATAGGCAAGGACAACGCCGTTCAGCAAAATGACAGACACCCTAGTTAGCTTCATCTAGCATGCTTACTTTTTTGGCAAGGTGAAGGAAGACAATTCACAAGATTCTCCTGTTAAACCCTCTGTTGCATTTACACCCAATCACCAAGTCATGCTTCTCTGATCAGTCCCAGATAAGGTCCATGAAGTTGCAAGACTTACTGCTTAAGAGAATTGTGTTCAGCCTTGTCAATGTTGTCATATTTACCCCTCCAAACTATAATCAGACCATCCTTGAACAGAATAGGAACACATGGCAAGAAAAGAGAGATCACAAGCTAAATCTTGGAAAAACTATTTAATCAATTAGTACTAAAAAATCAAACCCAATAAATGAACATCAAATGCATGAAAGAGGCCGACATAGGGGGGAAACACAATTTGATCATTGTGAAAACATCATACCCTTAACTTCACACCAATCCTCTTGCAGTTGCTAGTTTTCAACATGGGTGCATCCCTCATTTTCGATACCACATTCACATACACCCCATTCCTTGTTGCACGTCATAATCAACCTGTTAGCATCCACAAACGACGATAGTGAATCGTGATTTCCCATCACATCATGGTATTCTTAGAATAGGTAAGGAAAAAAGTCCAACTTCAAACTTCCTTCAACATGGAAATAACAAAAAACAGAGCAACACATTATTTTTTGAAGAAAATGAGTATGACATTTTGATTCTCGACCCACTTACTGAGTTTCATCAAAAGAGAATTCAATCCTCTGTTCCTCATCACTTTCGTTTCTTCAAATGTTAGCCCATCTGCAACATTTTTCACAAGCTTTGGGTAGATTGGTGCATAAGGTTTCCACAACATCAAAGGAATAACAGGTCTATTTTTATGGTTATAATTAATGTTCCGATAGATATTCCCACCAGTTTTGTCCTATACAGGAAAATTATCAATGATCATCAGGACCTTACTCAAATACGTTCAAATAACATTACAATTTAGAAAGAACCAGACATTTATGTAACCATCAGATAGCCAAGGACAAGGCTTGAACCTCGACGTGGAAGCAAACGTTGTCCATGTCAAGTGTTGGAACACCCAAGCATTTAATCCTCACAGCTTTAGTTTTTTCCAATGGTTGTGGAAGTCATCCAACATGTGGGTAACTCCGCCGTTCCCTAAAATAAGATTTTAAAGCCGTCATTTATGTTGTTATGGTAAAGAAAAAGAGTCTTGAAAATCTATAATACCTACATAGTTGAATTAAAAAGATAATGAGGTAAACCACTTGAATCTTGGAACCATGTAGTATTTGATATCTATCTTTCCGTTACAGCTTTTGTCTTTGAAGAGACTGTTGGTGTAATGAAGAGGCTTTAGATACATGTTTGCGCTGTCGATAAGATGTGCCTATTTTGCAACAATTAACTCCACTTTTACTTGCTTGGAGAAGACAACCTGAAATTTAATTAAACAATATTTTGTTTGTTGAGTGTATGATGAATTGAACTAAGCCCAAAATTGAGAAGGGGCTTCTAGTGAATGCATTCTTTCTTTTAGACATTTCATCAAACACATAAATGGGAGCATAAAACACATTCACAAACACATAAAAAGGTAAATCAAATTTTGACATTTCTATCAAAATCATAACCTCCTGCTGAAAGAAACATTAACAAAGATCAAATCTTCATTATCTAATCCATCTAATCTTTTGAAAATAACTAAATTATGACCTAACAAAGCCATATCCTAACTAAATTTCGATTGGAAAGAAAATACAACAATTGGGAGAACAAACAATAACAGAAAACAAAACTAACTAAAAGAATGAGAACATACAAAGAATTGAGAGAACAAAGGATGAAGTTACCATTAAATAAACTTATGATCAATGAGAAATACTAACCTTTGCCCTGAATTCCTGAACAAAGTGAGAAAATACTAACCTTTGCCCCGAATTCCTGAACAACCAACCCCAAATGAGTAAGCAAATTATAAGCTCTCTATGATTTCAGCGTGGCTTTTACTAAGGGAGAGGAGACGAAGTTACAATTACATAAACTTATGATCAATGAGAAAATACTAACCTTTGCCTTGAATTTCTGAACAACCAACCCAAATGATTAAGCAAACTCTAAATTCTCTATGATTTCAGCGTGGCTTTTATTGAGGGAGAGGAGATGTGTCGAGAAGATGCATCTGGTGAATTGAGAAGATGTGTCGTTGAGCAAACAGGAAATCAGCGCGGAGAAAGGAGAGGAGGGAGTGACTTGGCTATAGGCGCCCGGGTGCTGCTCAATCTAATGGTTGATGATAGTGGTGACGGGGGACGGACGGCTGGATTTATCCTGAGATTTGTCCCAGTCAGCACACATCCACCTATTTCATTATATAGATATTATTTTTGTTCTTCAAAATATATGAGATGCATAGACAATAAATAGTTTGTCTGAGGGAGTAAACAAAATATGAAGACACAATTAAAGATGTATAGACATTTTAGAGAATGTCAACAAAATGTTGGTCATGTTGCTAACCTTATATGATTCAAACTCTATATAAATACCATTTTTGTTTAAGAAAATATATGAAGCCACAATCGATAATGTTCTAACATTATTATGAATGTAATCTACAGTTTTGCCTTTGTTTTGGATGCAAAAAGAAATCTACAAAAGAATAGTTAACCACATAAGTATCCATTCTTTCAACATTTTTCGGAATGAGTACAGAAATAAACAAAATGTGAAGACACAACCTGTAGTGCCTCTAGTAATATCTTGGGCTGCCTGTAGTAGGATCACTTGAAATAAAATAAAATAAAAACCCTAGACCATCATCCCTCACTTCCATTCCTCTTGCTGCCGTGGGTTTGTGGTTGCCCACTAGGGTGAGAAAATGGGAAGATGAGTTGCTTCCCTCCCATATTGCCTCAAACCCCATATTAATCCTTTTAACCCTACCACTACTACTTTACTTCCCTTCATTCCTCTTCTTTTTTTAACAACAAGTGCTAGAGATAGAGATAGAGATTTTGATTCTAGAGAGAGAAAACTAGGGCAAAGTGAAGGAGAAGAAGGAGGGATCAAAGTTTGGTGATTTTCTTTGTTGTTCTTGGTGTGGAGCTTGGTTTGCTTTGAATCTAAGGTAGATTTCTATCTCTCTAGGGCTTGAATAGCCATTTTTATAGATAAACCTAGACATACTAGAGGAAACTACAAACCCTAGATTTTTAGTATTACTTGAACATAGATTAGGGTCTTGACACAAATATATATACTAGAAGTAGTAGATTTATATTCCTACAAACTTATTTTTAGGTCACTTTGAATCTCATCTATGTGTTAGATTTTGAGGATATTTGCTATAATGACCTACTTGATGAACCACACAATCTTCATTTACATTTTCATGCTAGATTTATGTATTACAATGATATCTAGGGCTAAACCTCTTTATTTGCCATGATTTTAGTATATAACTCTTATAATTAGATGCCTCTCACTATTGGACAATACTCTTTATATAGATACATGAACATGTGCTAGAAGTCAACATGATATGCGAATTTTAGGCTATTATCATCATTGATTTATTACTTGCAAACGTTACAAATATGAAACTCGTATGTCGTAATATGCTAACGAATATGATTTTGATTTATGTATGTTGTGGTGTGATGCTATTATATGTGTGTGATGTGATGGAGTTGGTGGAGAGTTGTGAGAGTTTTGTGGTTGGTTCGACCCTCTCTACCGGATGTGATATAGGTATGGAGCGTATGGGGTCGGCGCTAACACAATGGATGACCTTGTGGACCACACTCTTACATAAGGTGGACACCAACTGGTCATGTCGCTTTTTGTTGTTTGTTGCATTGTGGTACACTTTATTTCTAATGGTCACAACTCGGATACTATACTTGGACATCTTTACATGATATGTGGTTGTCTATTTGTTTTGGTAGCTCTTGAAACTGTCTATTGAGGCTTTAGAGGTTTCGAAATCTACTTGTTGGGGTCTGACCCAACCTTTTATTTTTCAGGACAAGGAAATCGGGAAGTGCCACCTGCTTGAGTCATAGTTAGCCTTGGAAGAGTTTCTTTAGTGGTTTTTCTTTCTTTCTTTAGGTAGTTATTTGGAGTTGTATCTCCTAAATACTTGGTGTTATTTATGTTTTATCTTGTCCGACATTTGTGTCGATGATTTAGAGACATCCTGTGAGTTTTGAGAAACTTGGTAAAGTTTCAGTAGTTGATTTATTGTTACTTTTTGAGCTTCATGTTCGATACTATTTGTCTCCTTGATGAGTATATCGTATATGTTTACTGTTCTGCGAAGAAATGCTTTAAGTTTAGGTTTTCATGGCGGCCGACGTGGAAATCTGGATTTGGGGTGTTACACAACCAAAGATATATAGACATTTTGAGGAATGTTGATAACATTATATGATTAAGAGAAATAAATATCATTTTTGTTTAAGAAAATATATGAAGGCACAAACCATTCATTCGACATTTTTCAGAATGTCTACTTGCAAACGCCGGCAAGAGCATGTAAGAGTACCAAGATTGACGGAATGACGTGGAGTGGAATAAACTTAAAAAATAAGTGGGCCTGCCTCGACGTAACTCACGTCCCGGCAACTTTGAATTTCCCATCATGAACATCATTAATGGAGGGGCAAAGAAATGTATTTCATCCAATAGCGGCGTCTCTGTGCTTTGTCAACTTGTTCATAATCTTCTGTCGAATGGCATCCAAGAATGTTGTTACAACATCTAGATGAATGTCACAACATTATACGGAATGTTTAGTTTGTTTGGGTAATGGCCAGACAATTTAACAAATGTTAAGGCAAATTTAGAAATGTTACACAACGGCGGAGTATGCCCGTTTCAAAATCAAAAGTTCTCTCATCAGCGGAGAAGTGTAGGTATTTTAAATTGAATTCTGTTTTGCAATTTAACAAATGTTTGGGCACTGCTTAAAATGCTTAGAAAACGTTAGACTGATCTGAACATCTTTAATACAAAATTGTGGTGAACATTTTTCAAAATGTTCACACATCCTTTAAAATGTTAACACAAATTGTAAAGTGTTTTTAACAAAACGAGAACCAGTTGCTACTGTTAACATAACTGTATGGAATAGTGTTAACACATCCCGTAAAATGTTTAGACAAACTGTAAAGTGTTGCTTACAAAACGAGAAGTGGTTGCTAATATTAACAAATCTGTACGGAACAACAATGAAAACACAATGAAAATACCCTAAAACCAATAACAACCTCACCAATGGAGCTTCAAATAAGTAGATCTACAAATCTATATATTTAACTCTTTACAAAACTATGAAAACACCATGAAAACACCCTAAAACCAGATTTGGAGTTTTTTTAACCTCCATTAAAGAAGATGATGATTGAAGATAAAAGATGATGATGGTTGCTCAAACGAAGAAGATGATGAAGGTCGCTCAAACGTGAAAAGGGTTTGTGTCTCGGTTTATTTAGAGAGAGAAAGGTGAAAAAGATTGAATATGGCGATAAACGAAGATGATGATTGAAGATGATGATTGAAGAAGATGATGACTGTAGAGAGATGAAGGTGTAAAAGTTTGAATATGGTCGATGAGGTTCGAGAGAGAAAAGAGGGTTTGAGTTTGTGTTTCTGTTTAGGTAGAGAGAAAAAGTGAAAACAGATTATAGAGAGAGAAAGATATTTGTTTCTGGTTTTAGAGATATTTTGGAGAGAGAAAGATATGATTTCTTATAGAGGGAGAGAGTTGTTGGATATATGTAGGAGGGTAAAAGAGGGATTAGAAGAAAGTATTAGGTCTTAGAGATACGAGTTGGGTCAGGATTGAGCATAGGGATGTGTATTTGGGTTTGATTTGAGATATTAGTTGATTTTTGGGTTTTGGATGAGTGAATAATCCCTGTTAGGTTTTTTTTGTATTTGGGCCAAAAAATTGGGCCTTTCATCAAAAAATTCTTTTAAGAACCTCTACAACTCTTAAAATAAGAGAATGGGCCACATTTTTTAGTCCATTCAGGGTGTTTGTTTTGGGGACTTAACAAGTAATAAATAGTTAAACTTTTTTTAATCAATAAAATACTCTCTTTACTCCTACACAATTTTAACCCCACCACCAACCAACCTCAATCAAAACCTCCCTTTGGCCCACCATATTTTGGGAGCCTTTAAATTTAAGAAATTTTTGTCTCATTATAATTTTTTTACAAATTTCAAAAACTCATACAGAAATTAAAATAGAAGAAATGGATATATCTTATAGCCCATTCACGTTGTTTAGGTTGTGGATTTAACAACTAGTAAATAAAGACCGCGGCTTTAGGGAATAAAAAAAATTCTCCGGGGAATAAAGACATGTTTATTTTCAGTCCAAAAAAGAGTTCTTTTGGTTTATGCCCCTAAATCTTCATCTCCTTCTCTCATCCTCTCTCTCTCTTGCTCGGCCTCTCCTTCAACTTATAAACGTTACTTGAAAATAACGGCGGAACCAAATAAAAGATCTAGAACTATTTTTAATTGAAGAAGCCAAAATAACCCCAGGCCCAAGAAGCTCAAACAACCCTCTACTGCAATTCATAAGATAACATCAAAATACATATATTAGATCATGCTATCTAAATATGAACTACTAGAAATTAAGGAAAGAAAGGGTGAAATTTTACAAAACCTAAACAAGAAGAAGCAAAAAATCCAGAAGGATTTCTTAACAAATCTCAACTAGAATTTAGAAGTAGTTATATATACATACATAGACAAAAAAGAGTTAATACGAAAATTACAAAACATATGTGTAGCCCAATGGTTGGTTATGTTAAGGGGTTTAAAATGAGAGAGATAGAGAGAACGAGCTAGAGAGAGAGGATGAGAGAAGGAGACGAAAATTTAGGAGCAGAAATCAAAAGAACTCATTTTTGGACTGAAAACGAATATGTCTTTATTCCCCCGAGAATTTTCTTTATTCCCCAAAATCCCGGCCTAAATAAATAGTTAACCTTGATGTTATTTTTCTATACCCCAATTAAAATAGTTAAGTTGTTTAGTTTGTAGACTTATACCCCAATTAAATCTTCGCATTGACAAGTGTCAAAAAGAAATTTCACTTTGCCCCACCACCAAATTCAAATTCGAGTTCTAAGAAATCACAAAATAATGAATAAAACAATAAAAACTTGTAATGGAGCATGTCAACCAACAAAATTAAATATGTCTAATTATAATTACACTCCTCTGTTCATGTCTCACTAGTTTCTTTAATTCTTCAGATATTGCTTCTGGGTTCATCTAGATCATTCTATTTACGGGCTTCACTTTTTAGAGGTAATCTGTTGCCTTGTTTATTTCTCTATACACGTGCATAATAGATAGGGTTGGCCCTAGCGGTTGGCGCCACCAAAATTGGAGGTCACCAACTCATCTTTTGTTTGAAAATTTTTCTAAGAGCACTCACTGTTTTGAATAAATGACTACCTGTTCATAGTGGCCATCAAATTTGGGGCCACCCAACTCATGTATGTTTTTACTCAAATTTTAAAAATGCCTCATGTTTAAAACCAATTTGAGGCCACAAACCGTTTATAAGAACCGGACACCACCTCTCCTCTAGCCATTTTCTAATTCAACTTTTTTTATATTCCTTGTCACCTTACTTTCTGTTTTCTATGCTAAACTGGAAACTTTTTTCCTACTTGCTTCCACGTAAAATCCCTAATCTTCTAATATCTTCATTTATCAACTCTAACAATCAAAAAAATCGTACCATTCACTAATGTTGATCTTTTAACTTCAAATTCTTAAATCATCTTTGATTTTCATATCCGAATAAGTAGAACTAAAATCACTTTTGTCACTCAATATTTAACAATCATTAAAGTAATCAACACAATCAGGTGATCAACATTTCAAGAGATAATTACTGCGCATAATTGAATGGATTGCTGAATAGATAGTTATATTGCCCTTTGAAACTAAAAATTTGATTTTCATAAAAATTCAAGATGCTAGGTACTTCTCAATTATACTTGATTGCACCCCGGATGTAAATCACGAAAACCAAATGTAACTAGTCATATGATGTATGAATGCAGTTGGTCATTTTGTCTATTGAAAAAGATATCGCTGACACATTTGATTATCAACAACTATGTAACATCCCGTGTTTTCAGCAAGAGAAATAAAAGACTAAGGTTAAAGGATGGACTATTTGACTTTTAGAAAAGTTAAACTGGAGGTCAAAAAGTAATTATTAGGGGTGGAATTAGTAAGATATAAATGTGGAGGGGATATTGTTATGGTATGTAAAAACCTAGGGACTGAAACGTAAATTTTGTCACATGGCCACTTAAAATTTTGACACATGTTCACCAAACCCATTTACACCCCACGTCCCTAGCACCTGACCCCACTTGAAAAGCCTTTCCTTATCCCCATTTCAAACCCCACTTGAAAGCATTCCTTTACCCCTTTTAAACCCACCAAAACCAGAGAAGGATGAGACCAAAATAAATTGGCCGTGAGGTGTTTAGAAAATTTAGTGGTTCTGACTTCTTTGGTCGATTCTTTCGCGGTGGTTCGTCGGAATTCGACGAAATTTGTTCCAGGTAATCCTATTCGACTTGTTCTACATATGTAGCGGTTTGGAATTTTCAATTTCGTCCAAATTTGATGGTTATTGGATGGTTATTTCGATAACTATATAGTTGTACTAATTTCATTTGGGATCGAAATATGGAGCTATTTAGACAATTATTATTCGATTTCTTCTAATGATTTATGTTCAGGATCATGTTTAGAATGTTATGGACTACTTTGGGGTGACCGTTAATAGACGGGGTGCTGCCGAATTATTTTACGGCTTGAATTTCAGATTTGAACTAGTTTTTGGAATAAATTAGAATAAAGATAGTTACCCGAATTTTATCATATTTCATATAAATGGACAGTTTCAGTTATTAATTTATAGTATAGAGTTCATTATATGATTTGTCAGCCTATGAAGACTCTGAAATTAAAATAGAATTTATGGGAAGTTTGTTGATTGGTTCGTAGGCATTTCCGATATTCAGGAGACATAGGTACGAAGTTAGAGATCGATTCGATAGATACTTGAAGTCTTCTGAAGTTAGCGAATTTGCTTTTAAGTTTTCATGGTTTTGTTTTAATGATTCTTTTTATTTACGAAGGTTCTTAGTATAAGAACCTAATGTTTCTATTCGATTTTGGTTATTCTTCCTTATTCCAGAGTATGCGAATGAGGAGGAATTAGGTCGTCTGGTAAGCGGGAGGTCTTTGGTGATGCAAGGACTGAGGTAGGGGTTCTGAATCCTTTATCCAGCATGATTTTATAGATAATGAATATGCTAGATTCTATAGTTATATATGCGCCATTATAACTAGAGTTCAGGTAGCATGAAACTCGATTTATGTGATGAACTGAAATATGCTTGAAATATTTTGATGCAATATGAGAAATGTTTTCCAACTGATTTTACAATGATTGTGAACTATTGGGGATTTTCTTGTATGTACCCGACTGCGGATTATGTCAACCTATGGGCACGTAGCCGTTGAGGGTGGGTGACATGTGGACACGGGTGTGAACCGTGTGAGACCGGTGAGGTGGGCGACACTAGTCATGAGACCTGTGGGAGTAGAGTGCTTCACTTGCTGGCCATTGGTGCTCGTGCCTCCAATTTGAGGCTCAGGGACGTACACCTGACCGCTCGTCTGGGAGGTGACATTGATTGGGAATCCCTCTGCTTTGTGGCGATATGACTCTTGGTTGTTCCACTTCCGTGTTTGATAAGATAATGAATTGAATATGAATATTGGTTTTGATATACGAATGAAACTGATTTTGAAAGATCGCATTAGATGCATGACAGGGTACCGAAGAGAATGAGGTTCAGGTCCTTCCATGGGTATTGGGGGACGGCTCTCTTATTCGAACTCGGTGATCAAAAACGTATTTAGATACTTAAGGTATATATGTATCATGAGGTAAACTCTTCAATGATTGCGGAGTCCCTTAGTGGGAGAGGGACTTACCGGCTAGGGGTAGGTCTCTTTCTCGAGGAGACGTAGTAAATTAGCTAGTGCCTAAATGGGCTGGTACTATCTAACGCACTCTAGGCTCTCCTGAGGTACTCTCCTCTTATTGGGAGTGCACCATAGGTGGGCAGCTAATCACTGCTATTGCATGCTAGATTAAGGAAAATAGTTTTGTATATAGTATATACGGTAACTGGTTTGATAACTCGCTTTGTCATGATGTTTACAACTTATTAAATGAACTTTTGAAAACGTGATGGCTTTTGGATTGGTCTTCTACCAGAATAACTCGTGTCGGTGAGTATTCTGACCCCCCTACCAGTTGTTAGTGTGCAGGTGCTTTGTCGTAGCCTTGAGGCGGAGTGTGTATTCCAGCCGGTGATCTTGTCTGACGAGGCTAGTGGAGTTATGTCGTTTTATATGATTTTTCGTTATTTTCAAGTTATGTATTTATCGCAGAAACCAAACTCTAATATGTATATACGTAAAACTTAGAGTTGTTTATAAGTTGTATCGGTGTTGTATAAGGCGTTTGTACGTTTGTGGTTCTGGTTTCGACCCGAAACTCAGTTGAGTTTGTTTAGCTTCCGCTTAATAGTTTATTCTTGTTTATGCGAATGTATGGTTTGCATGACAGGTTTTGCAGGTACGACTGGTTCGATTTGCAGAGGAGACTCTGCCGGATTTTTGTCTCGTCTGTGAATTGTCGGGGCGTGGTCGTGTCTATTTTGGGACACGGGGCGTCACAAACTATTAGTGATTTTGCATCTAAAAATGTAAGAAGAGCAATGTTAAAGTGGTTGTAGTTATACCACTTTTTTGTTTTATAAATATATGTACGCTACTAATAGGTTTTTGGAATATAGTTCCACGGTTTGTTATAATCGAATGGGCCACATTTTCGGATTTCGCTTCTGGCCACCAAAAACTCAAGGCTGACCCCGATAATAGAACACTCCTCAACTAGCTCCCATATTAGTTTGATTTCTCGGACCAATCTCTTGATCTTCCACAGTGGGGGTATCTTTGGATTTGTGAGGATAAAAACAGTAAGCCAAGAATTTGTTGCTATCTTGACCTGTGACCGGCCATATTTCAACGCCATTTGGAGCCCTAACCGGACTCCATGCGTTTCAGGAGCTATTATTGACTATCTCATTGTAATGGCTGACTGCGACAATCGTATCTCCATGATTATCTCGCAATATAACACCAAATCCTCCATGCGAAGAATCAAAAGCACTATATGTATTTATAAGAATTTGGTCGAGATCAGGACTCTTTCACTTGCACGTAGTTGCGATTTTCGTGATTTCCCCATATTAGTTTCTTACTTTCTTTCATACTTTGTATATCTTTAAGGGATTCCTATTATTGTACAAGTCTTATCATTAAAAGTGAAAGTGAGAAAGATCTCAATAAGACTAATGTTTCATGTTATGTTACTAAAATATTAAGATGTACAATACATACATGAGAAAATGGTTATTTCATAATTGAAGTTTGATGTAAAGGTCCGTGGTGTTCACGTTGATTGGTGCAATAAAACAGTCTGAGAGAGAGAGAAGGAGAGAGTATAATTGGTGGTGGGAAGTGGGATGCTCGTGATGAAGTACTTATAAGATTCAGATTACATGAAAATTACATTAATTTATTAAGGATAGAACCAAAATACAGAATGGCTTTTCATGCCCTTCCTTTCTCACTCACTTACTCGTTTCTCTATCCAAACAGAACTCAGAAAACTGATGTTCTCTCTCCCTTATCTCTCTCTCTCTCTTAAATCTTAAACAGAACCTAGAACATGTTTCACGTGCGTACAGAGCACCAACTGCAGGCTTTATCACAACCCCTTGAAGAAGGAGAATGGTTTGTTTTATGTCTGTTTCTGCAGGTTCCATATCTAGTGAGAGAATTATTTTAGGGTGTACTTTAAGGTTCACTTTTTGCAGAAGCTGCATGGACAACTGTATTTTGGATCATATAGCCTGGATTAGCTTTTACTAGGCAGGCACCCCCCAGATTTTGAGGATGCCCTCGCGGCCTCGCCTAGTCTTTTACCTACTCCCACAAGAAAATAGAAGTCAAAAAAAAAAAAATACTGGTCTTTTCTCTCTTGTTATTAAAAATGATGATTTTTAATGAAAATGATTATTTCAATTATGTCATTGATGATAATTAGTGGAGTTCATGTTAATTGAATGGAGAATTTATAAAATCAAACTGCTTTTTATATCTTTAACACTTCATATTATAAGAGAAGGAAGGTATATTCCATCAGACACGGACAATGCTATCAAATGCGTCACCTGATGTTGGTTTTAAGATAATTGTAACTTAACTTTTTCTTTTTTGAGGAAAAGTAATTGTAACTTGAGATCTCTATAACTTAATACAAATATACAAAAGATTAACATCAATTTAAAGAAGAAGAGTGAATGGATGTACGGGAGAATACGTGTGAGAAAGAAAGAGGTTGATCTATACGCTACCACATTGCAGCTGTAGGCGCCCCTCAAAGCTAAAGTTTTAAGGGATGCATATGTAAATGGGGTGTCTACAACAATAATGGGTACCTTTAAGTCTTCTCAAAAAAAGATGAGATCTTGGAAAAGATGCACTTTCTTATAATCTCAACCCTTAGATGAATTTCAATAAAATCTGAACCCTCAAACTTTGAGAGTCCCAACCATCAGAGACAAGTATGGGAGAGCAAATCTTGACCATTGAGAGGAGGAACAAAGATAATGTCCTTTCCCTTATTATAAAAGAGAAATGGAAATATAGATGAGAGGAAGTAAAGTACAAAAAGGAATTAATGTAAGTATTACTTTCAAATTTACAAGCATGAATTGAACAAACAATAACCAGTAATAAGGTCAACAGTTGGTAGCCCAAGTGGTTCCAAGGTGTTGACATAAACTCCAGAAATCCCTGGAGGTCCCAGATTCGAATATCAGAGAAGGTGGAATCTTTGATTACTTGAATTGGGATTATTAGGGTATAAGTAATGTTAGCTGAGCTTTAGACCATTATCTAGTTGGACTATAGGCCAAGTTATGTTAAAGTTTGAGTGGGCTATAGGCCAGATCATGTTAGAGTTTGAGTGGGTGGGTATTAGGCTTATGATGTATTCAATACCAGTTGTAACGACAATTCAAAACATAATAGTAATAAATAAGAGACCTTTCTACAAACTCCCACTACCCTACTAAAAAATTGTTTGGTTTTGCTGTAGGGAGGAAGTACAATTATAAATTCATAAAACCCCATTAGAGAGGTAAAGTATCCCAAAGTTTGATATCTCATCAAACAATAATTTAAGTTTGCAGTTATCCAACTAAAAATTAATTGACAATGAATGGAGAAGATCAGAAGACATACATATTATATTCTTCTTTGCTAGATAGTCTTTCTCTCATGTGAGACTATTCTCATAATAATTCACTCAGTAGTCTTCACAGTCAAAGATTTTTAATTAGAGTTTTATGATGAACCTAGTGATTGAAGATTCCAAATCTGTAGTGTCCGACATCGGTTAACTTTTGCTCGCAAGCGATCCACAATTGTCAAATCTTTTTCATATGTCTATGAACATTCATTCACATATTGTGGTGGTTTTGAGACTCCTTAGTTGTTATGTCACATTATTCCTACATTAATTAATGTACTAGTACTAGATACAAAGTAGGAGTTCCTTTTTTACAATTAGATAATCTTCTCATTGTAAGTTGTAACCAACTCACATAAAGTTCCTCCTGAAATTACTTCGAAAAAGAATTAAGGATGATATAAAAAAGAGATCATGCATGAAATCCCGTGGACTGGCAGCTGCCAAACTCCATGACTGTCACTACTCACTTGAGTGAGAGAGAGAGAGAGAGAGAGGGTAAAGATAGTGATGGATGCCCCTCCTCCTTCCACATTTATAACACTAAAAACAAAGTAACCCCATCTACATAAATAAAAGTGAAATGTTTCTTTTCCTTTTTTTTTTTTAACTTGGAATTTAAGAATGCCAGTTGGGACAGCTATTCATCAAGCTGTATATTCCACGTGTCTTATCCTGATTGGTTATCAAACTGACATTCATCCTTTTACCAGCAACTTGTCCTACTGTAAATTCCCGTGAAATACTACAGTGTCCAGCTAAGCATACGTGCCAACTTATTTAATCTCTTGTCTAGAATCACTGTTAAATTATAGTAATGCTTTCCTTTTTATTGTCTAATTAGGGATGTGGTTTTCCCTAAGTGTGTGAACTACACACTCGAAATATAGATGGAAGCGGAGATGAAAACGACGGAAGATGTAGTTGAGAGAAATTTGTCCATTGTCGACAAATTTGTCAATTTTAATACGGGTTTCAAACAAAGAACAAAAGAAAAAAAAAGTATTGTCAAAACTATTTTTAGCACGTATTTATATTTTGTATGTTCTTCCAATGAGAAAACGTATCTACATTGTTATAACTAATCGTATTTTATATTTTTTATCATTTTTTAAAGTAGTATCATCAACTCTGATAATAACTTTAAGTCAACTTGAACAATGCTAACGGTTGAAATCCAGTTGGTTGGTTCTTTTGTTAAAAATATTATTAACTTAATTTTTTTTTTCTATTATATGCCTTGAGCACACACGACTCGTGAGGGAGTTGAATTTTGATTTATAAAAACTGAAAGAAATTTAGAAATAAAATTTTAGATTATGTATTTTTCTATAAACAATAAGGGTTAAATGATTGTTTTATAGGTTATTTGCTTTTCGGTTCTTTAATTTGTTACCATCTTTCTTTTGACATCTTGTTCTCCGTAAATTTAAGATTGACTTTTTTTTTTCTGAAACCTTCAATTAATTTTAACTTCTAATTTTGAACTTATAAAGAATAGGGAATAAAAAAAAAGTTAGATCACAAAGTTTTATCCTCCTAATTAAACATTGTCATTTGACACTAATAAGATGTTAGTGGGAAGAATTAAGAATAACATGAGAAGTTTTAATAGCGCCCCCAAATGTCAAAGAG
Organism: Eschscholzia californica subsp. californica; assembly: GCA_002897215.1. Taxonomy (NCBI): domain Eukaryota; kingdom Viridiplantae; phylum Streptophyta; class Magnoliopsida; order Ranunculales; family Papaveraceae; genus Eschscholzia; species Eschscholzia californica. The sequence goes on from BEHA01000254.1 coordinate 445,708, forward strand.
ACCCCCAGACATATTTTACTGGGAGTCTGTAAGTTTGTTAAGGAAATAGCGCCTCTACCATATTTCTGGGCGCCTTAAGAACCTCCCGAATAACATTTGCAAGACAATTTCGAATCAATGAGGCTTGTGACCATGTTTTCTTTTTGGATTCTCTAGTCTCTCTCTATCTCTGTCAAGTACTATAAATTAGGATATGGGTAGGGTTTATTTTCATTCTCATCTATAGAGTTTAAGAGAGAGAGAGAGTGAAGTAATGGGATCTTTCACTCTAGTCATGTTCTTTACTTTCTTTCTTGTATCTGCTTTTGTGGGTTTATCCACTTCTGCAAAATTTGATCAATTTTTTGAAGCAAGTTGGGCTCAAGATCATATGGACTATAATGGTGAACAACTCAACCTAAAACTTGATACTTACTCAGGTAAACTTTGGGTACATTTTCTTCCAATTTTTTTTTTCTGGGGTTCCATTTTGCTTCAATCCTCTGTTTTGTGTATTAAGATACTCTGTTTTTTTTTTGGGCATTTTCAGGTGCTGGGTTTGGTTCAAAAAGCAAGTATCTATTTGGTAAAACAAAAGTAGATATTAAATTAGTTGAAGGAGATTCAGCTGGAACTGTTACTGCATTTTATATGTCATCAGATGGTCCTAACCATAATGAATTCGATTTCGAATTCTTGGGTAACACAACTGGTGAACCTTACCTTGTTCAAACCAATATTTACATTAATGGAGTTGGTAACAGAGAAGAAAGACTCAGTCTTTGGTTTGATCCATCTAAAGAGTTCCACTCTTACTCTGTTCTCTGGAATCAAAAACAAGTTGTGTAAGTCCTTCTCCCTCTAACTCTCTCTCTCTCTCTAACTCTGTGAAACCCCAAGTCGTAGCAGTTGTCGATATTGTCTCCGCTTTTGCCACCAATTCCCTGAGGGTAGGGGATTGTGATAGTCCCACATGGTTCACGAGAGCGTACAGAGCCTAGGCAAAAGCGGTGGCTGAGGATGGGAGATTGTGATAATCCCACATGGCTCACGAGAGCGTCCAAAGCCTATGCAAAAGCGGTCGCGAGGATGGGGGATTGTGATAGTCCTACATGGCTCACGAGAGCGTCCAGAGCCTAGACAAAAGCGGGGACAATATCCACAAATGCTAAGGCTTGGCGTGTCACAAACTCTCTCTAATTCATTACTAATTTTTTTTTTCTTTGTGGGTATTTCAGATTTATGGTGGATGAGACTCCAATAAGAGTTTTTGTGAACAAGGAGAAAGAAGGATTGGCATTCCCAAAAGATCAAGCAATGGGTGTTTATAGTTCAATTTGGAATGCTGATGATTGGGCAACTCAAGGTGGGAGAGTGAAGACAGATTGGACTCATGCACCTTTTGTTGCATCATACAAAGGATTTGAGATTGATGGGTGTGAATATTCATCCACAACTGCAATTGATGAGAACATAAATAGATGTAGTTCTAGTGAGAGAAAGTATTGGTGGGATGAACCAATGTTGTCTGAATTGAATGTTCATCAAACACATCAACTCATTTGGGTTAGGAATCATCACCTTGTTTATGATTATTGTACTGACTCGACTAGGTTTACTGTTGTTCCTCTTGAATGTGGTCACCATTGATTGAAAGGAGTGGAGTTTGAGGCTGTAAAAAGAGATCTTTCATGTTCTTTCATTTTGATTTATTTAATTTTTTTTTTATGTTAGTTGAGAATGTTGTTCAATTTCTGTGATGTTTGTCACACCATGTGGTAAGATACTAGCATTCTCTCTCACTAGAATTGTTGTTTGTGATCTTTAGAATCTTAATTTAATTATTTCATATTTGAGATCTGACTCTGATTCTTACTGAATTCAAGAATGTATAACCACCAGCTTCTCCCTGCTAAATTGAATCAGACTTAAGCTCGAATTAGGAAATATCATATCACGAGGGTATAACCCGTGCCCGGTACAGTTCTATCAAACGCGTCACGTGAGGTGATCTATACGCGCCCCACATTGCAGCTATAGGCTCCCCTAAATTTTAAGGGATCCATATGTAAATGTGACGCCTACAACAATAATATGGGTGCCTTTAAGTCTTCCCAAAGAACAATAGGATCTTTGAAAAGATGTTCTTTCTTATAATCTCAACCTCTGGTTGATTTTTAATCAAATCGGAACCCTCAAACTTTGATAGACTAAATCCTAACAATTAGAGACAAACATGAGAGTGCAAATCTTAGCCATTGGAAGGAGGGGGAAAATACCCTCCTCCCTTATTATATAGATGTTCAAATGATTTCTTCTATAATTGAGCGAGACAAACTCAAGAACAGTAAAAGTTAGGTAGGGTTTCTTTTTTCTCCAAGTCATACTTGAATCTTATTTTAGGTCTTTCAACAAAAAAGAAAAAGAATTTGATTTGAGGTTTACTTGACTTCAGTCGATTCAGATTTTATGTTTATATCTAACTCATGATTCAGATTTTATGTTTATATCTAACTCATGACGCTTACTAATCTGAGTTGCTAATTTAAGTTCAGCTTTGGTTCATTTATTTCACATGATTGAAATTCAAACAAGCTAGATAAGTAGATTAAGACGATGTAAAAAAAGGGCGCTTTGAAACATTAAAAAAAGAGAGTTCGAATAATAAAGATTTCAATTATATTTGACCTAAGAGCAATTTTGAGCATAATGGCTTGATTTTTGTCCTCTAATTTTCCCCTCGTGTATTTCTCTCTTTCTCAGGCTTAATTCTCTCCTTCGATCTCTTTCTCTCTTATGCTCTTTCCCTCTCTCTCTCTCTCTGACGAAGGGAAGGGTTTTCTTCGGTGAAACCCTCTTCGTTTGAAACGAAGGGGGACTTCAAGGAGGAACTTAACCACCCACGAAACCCTTGATCGAGATTTACCGAGTGTTTGAAACCTCCTCAGGGTCTTCTTCCTTTCAGAAGGAGATTCCAGCAAAGACAACCCTTTTCTTCAGACCACCCTTTTCTTCACCACAATATTGGGTTAGAGAGAAAAAAGAGCGGAGGTTGTCGAAATTGGTGGTGATGGTGGTTGTTAAAAATTATGGAAACAAAATACAATCAAATAAATTTTTGGGCTGAAGTTAACAATGCCCCTAAACAATCTTGATTGACCAAGGCCCCAAATCCGTGCCGCCCAAAAACAAAACACTCAAGAAGGTTAAGTCAAATATCAACTTCAGCAAATGAACTAGTAACATACTGAACTTCTACTGTCTACAGAGTAATCATAGTGATGTAGTAAAACTCTCCTACCTAATTATACTTTTCCAAACAAAACATCCAGATACACAAGTCATCTATTCAAACCAACAAACTAAACATTTTGCAGAGAAAAAGGGGGGAAAATAACTAGGGCAATATCATTATGTACACAAGTTTGCAGACAGTTAACAAGTTCATTTATGTCAGCGAATTAAGCAAGGTGACTTGCAGATGTTTGAATTTCAGGCTCGTTTCAGCAAAACCACCATTATAGTAAGAACTGCCAGTGCCATGAAGGAAGCTCCTATACTATTGGTAATTGTGGCACTTCCATTAGCATCTGCAGAGACGTCTTGCTCTGTAGCTGCAACCCCGAAGATGCTATCTACTAATCGATATATATTATTTTTTATATTTCCCACAACATCTTTGACTTTATCAATTAACTTATTCAAGGGATGATTGTCGTGTTTTTCATCATCAGAGTTGTCAATTGTCTCGGAAAACTTTTCGTCATCCAGAAACGAACCCGTTTGATCCACATCTGTTTCACGGGAAATAAAAATTTCTAAGACATAAAAATTTGTTGGTAGCCTGAATGAGAAAAAAAACACCTATTTTTAGATTGAAGAGTCTTACTGGTTTGCTGTAATTTGATGAACTCCATAACCTTCTCATTTCGCATTACTGCATCCCATACATCCTTGTCAGATGCAAGTGAAGCAACCACATTCTGAATTCAGCAGAGAGCAGCATCAGAAATTGAACTAGTTCAGACCAAAAGTTAACAAACTCAACCACTAATCATTTTCTTATTAGTTAAAGCAAAAAAGCTAACATCCAATTTGGTGGTGTGACAGGTACGAGTTTAAGCTTAGCAAGTGCCAATGCATCTTGGATGGGCGTTTGATGAGTTCGCTGGAAAGAAAAGTCTGCACCTATGGAATTAGGGTCTCAGTGACGAAAGCAAGGACAATATCAATAAATGTTTGGGCTTGGTGGCATATATTATATACACAAGTACAGATAATAAATATCAGGCAAATTTCGGGTTTTATTGTTTTTGCTTGCATGAGAGTAAGACAACATTCAAGATAAAAGAACTAAATCAAATGAGTTCTCCAACGTCAAATATGAAGTCCACAAGTTGTCTCTTTAATGCCTCACGGACTAAATCTTGCCTGGATGGTCTCCAACAGAGAGGTGAGGCAATCATAGCTGCCAATCACATTTAATAAAGTTACTAACAGGCCAATTAGATCCGAACCCATTCTCTATACCCGTCCAAGTTTTTGGCGAACTCATATAAAATTTAACTACATATATATCCAAAGATATCTCATTGACTAGATACCAAAGATTCAAGATGGTGCTATCTTTCAATATAAGTTGCATGAACGCGCGTCGATGATTATTATGTAAGCCGGTAAGGTCAAGTGAGAACCTGAGCTTGTGGACTTTCTCGCAGCAAAGAAAATGCCTGGAGTACGGGCTTTGCTGTTTGCGACTGGACCAAATCACTCTCACCAGGAAGACAGGTTTTACTTTGTGCGCATCCAGCAATGTCAGAGGATTCAAGACTACTAGTAGTGCTGGAGGTATGATGAATCCTGGAAACAATGTTTGCATAAGGTAGAAGAAGAGAGACGTTATTTTACAGTAATAAGAAAGAAGTAAATAACTTGATATTCGGTTTATACGACATTCTTTAGAAAATAAGCAACATAATCACTGAAGAGAGCAAGCCGTGGACAACTTCCAAAAGACCAGTCAAATGGAGCGTAAAAAATACTTGATTAACTAAATTTGAGTAGACATTGGATAATTTAACTACCATCAAATTTAAAACATTGACCACAATGAATTTACAAGGGAAAAAAAAAACGAATCAACCAAAAGAAGAAAAAAAAAATCAACCAAGAGGTCGTTAAACTACAAAGTTGATGAGAAAAAATCAAAACAATAATGAAGATACCAAGAAAAGGAAACAAAATGTAAAGATGTCACTAAACTGAAGGAAGAAAAGGTATACAAGCTTTTTGGGATCATTACTTAAATGCTATTACTATCTTCTCTAAACGTCTTGTCATATGGAATGACCTAAGCTGTCGCCACTTCCAACACTCGTCCAATAAGTACTGCAATCATAAGTTTTTCTCTTGTAATCTCCAAAGTCTATTTGATAACAAATAGTCAAGAGTTAGAGGATTAAAAAAGCAGCTAAAGATTTTTCAAATCACTTCCTTGCACTCTCTCATCGTCGATTTCTCTATCTCGAAATAGAAGTCATTAGTTAGTCAAATCAAGGTGATGAACCAACAAATAACATACCCATACAGAACAAGTTATTATCAATAATTTTTACCTTGATTGCATCTTTTCTCTTTTGTTTATGTTCAATTTCTTCTACTTTTAATTCTGTATGTTTACGCTTCCGCAAGAATCTACATCAGCTAGTATTCGGAGCTCGAAGAATCTGGGAACAAATGAATTTTATAGATACGTCTCTTCTTGAATGTTGGAAAAATTTTCAACGTTAATGTTGGGATCCTATTCGAGATACACATCAATTTTATGTTGATCAAGAAGATGAAAGAAAAATTAATCGAGTTTCTAAAGTTCCTCTCTTCGCCAATCAATGTCACATAGATTTCTAGATTCAACACGGAGGTTTTTTTCAGAAATCAAAATGTTCATGCCGAAAAGAAGTTTTTTATCGTTGAACAACACTTGTTTAAGAGAGTCTATCAAAAATTTAACGAGATGCAATGGAGACTTATTGATCAAGGAAAAGAATCCATAGATGATTGGGCTCAATTGAAAAGTATTTTCAGGTATGTTTTCCTTCCTACGGATGAATATTTATCTTACTTCGATGCAAAAAATTGAATCAAGATGACTATTATCTAAAATTCTATCGACCCCCTTAATCGATACTGTCAAAAGTG
>BEHA01000254.1:453200-489907 GCA_002897215.1 Eschscholzia californica subsp. californica
GTATTTGATGATGAACAGAATCCAAGCAAAAAGCATCTCCTTCTTCACCCACAAAATCCCAATCATCTATTTCCCAATGAGGCATACGAACCGACTCGGATGACTGAGTACCGACATTTTCTGAAGCAATTAAAACAGAAGACTTTCCATCTTCGATACCAGGAGAGGAACTTATACGAGGGATTGTTCTTGAAGCTTTTTGAGCGGCCGTAGATAGCGACTGCTCCGGTAGTGAGAAAGAAGTCGGACCTCTGAGTAAAGAAGATAAACCGGCTACCTTTCCAACTGCTCTAATGGCTCCTCCTCCTCCCATATTTTGATCTTAAAACGCCTTTGTTAATAAGTGTTTCTCTGTGAAATTTCGAAACTAAAGGAGAAGAAGATCAGAAGAAGAAGAAAAGATTTGGGATTTGTTTGGATGAGAGAGAGAGAGATAGAGAGGAAGATAAAGATAGGAGTGGAAGTTGTGGCGGTTGTGTTTCGGAATTTGAAGGGTATCATTTTAAAATGGTCTTTGTTATAGGAAGAGCAGGCAGTGTATCAAAGTGGGAGAGCTGTTTTTAGTATATGGAAAACTATTTCCGTTTGTTTACTAAACAACTCATAATATTACGGATGTTGTAAAGCAATCCCACATTGGTGGGAGACAGGAGTGTAGTGCTCCTCTTAAGAGGTTAAGCACCTTTTCCTAGTGAGGCCTTTTAAAATTGTGAAGTCCAGGTGTGCCAAAGCAGACAGTATCACTAGCAGCCCATCCTATAACACGTTATCAGCACGATTCAATGATTTTTTTTTTTGAATTTTTGAGCTTATAGCCCAAAGCACGGACCCTAATAGGACTTTTAGTCCTCTCTAATCCAATAAAGATTTTGAAAACCAAAATAATATCCTAAATGGATATCTAGTCCATTTGGGTCCATCTAGAGAGAAAACACAAATCCCTAGAATAACTATAAAATATTAATACCTAAACTAACCTTCCTTAAATATATAAACACATTTAAGCTCAAATTCACCAAATATTTTTTTCCATTTTTATCTCCTTTTTTCTCTCTCCAATCACGTTTCTAAACAAAGAAACCGTGATCTTCATTAGCTTTCTGTAACCGAAACCTTCTGGTTTTGTATCTCTCTACATCTTAACCGAAACCTTCTGGTTTTTCTCTCCATTAAATCAGAAACCTTGTTTTATATTCATTTGAGTTGCTGAAATCATCTTCATCATTGTTAATCAGGTAAAACACAAATCAATTTAAAAGTTTTCTGATTCTGTTTCAGTTTATTATAGTTGATTCTCTCTCTCTACATCTTAATCGACTGAAAATCTTCCGTTAAAACAGAAAACTTGTTTCATATTCATTGGAGCTTCTGATAATCATCTTCTTAATTGTTAATCAGGTAAACAAAATTCTTCTTTACTGATTCTGTTTCAAATCGAGTATGTTATTATTGTCTTTCTCTCTCTCTTAAAGTTTCATTAATGTTTTTGATATTGATGAGATAATCCTTCATTACTGATTCCTACAAATCGAGTATACTTATTGTTGCAATCAATCATCATATCAGATAACTTTAGATTTGCAATTTAAGCCTAATGATATTCACACTTTTTCTTCAGATCTGGTTTTCAATCTGTACGGATTTATGAAACGTGCATTTTTCGTACGGTTCCTTATAACAGAATTAACATTACATGTACTTTACCATAAATTATCATACTTTACAGTAAACTATGCAAACATCTCCCGTACGAGGTTTTTCAAAATGAGAACATGATATATGTATTTTCTAACAAATTATATATACTTTATCAGGAATATCATGAAAATTATATTATTGTCCATAAAGTATGCGTAATTTATAGAACATTACGTATGTTTTAATCTCAAAACAGTATTTGTTTCATTATTAGAATAACTTCGCTTTATATATGCAAATCTAGTGTACTTTGAAATAAATTATATATAATTACATAAAAGTTCATGTCATTTATTGTAAAAAAATATGCTTTTCTATAAAATTTATATGTATTAATCTCTCTCCATTTGTTATCACAGATGGAATTTCAGGTAGAATCATCAAATCAAAATAAGCAAATCACTCTGAAATTAGAGGGTTGGGATAAGATATTTACAGATGGAGTTTCAGGCAATATAGAATCAACACAGGGCATGATTTCAAATTCTTACAAAATGATTTGAACCGTGTTACTGATGTGTGTCCTGTTGAAGATAGCAAATGAAGCGTGCATGTGGGCACCATTGAAATTCGAATTATGTTCATAACTGATTTTATTTCTTTAGTAACCGTATCTACTATGTACTTCCAGTTCTATTTTTGACAATCTAATGAATAAAATTTTATTATTTTTGACAAATGTATCATTATGTTTCGTAAAGTTTGCATAATTTATTCTAAATTAGTCAAGTGTTTTCTTTTGTTTTCCCTTTCGTAAAGTTTGCATAATTTATTCTAAATTAGTCAAGTTTGCATAAACACTTAGATACAATATATATAACATTATCCATAAATTATGCATACTTTATCATAAATTACAAAAAGTAAGATTTTCAAATAAAATCCTAAACCCCAAAAATTACATTACATGTTTAATAAAGTATGCGTACTTTGTTACTGAAATTTGTCTAAATCTCAAACAAAAGTAAGATTTTCAAATAAAAATTAGGGTTTTACCGATTACAAACCATTACCAAAATCAAGATTTTCGAATCAAACCCTAATATTTTTTGTGAGTAATCATTACCAAAACGATGAAATACATTGTTTTCTGATCTATTCAAATTCGATTGTTTAGGGTTTCGGTTTTGAAAAGATTTGAATCTGGATTTTGATTCCGAAACGGTTGAGAAAAGAGAGAAAGGATTGATTCATATACACAGATTCAATAAAAGATGGAGACAAATGATAGTATTTCATCGTTTTGATTCAAATTCGATGTGCATACGATTGTTTAGGGTTTTGGTTTTGAAAAGATTTGAATCTGGATTTTGATTCCGAAACGGTTGAGAAGAGAGAGAAAGGATTGATTCATTGCTTGTTTTAAATCCCATAAATCACGCTGGAAAAAGATGGAAAATACGCTTTAACCCCCGACTTCATTAACACCCGCGTGTTTTGAACGAGGGACATGGACGGTATGTATTTTGTAAAGTATGGATAATTTCGTCCATTAAGCAAAAGGACTAAATATCCATGTTTTGAGAAGATTGGATCATAAATCTTTTTAGAAGATTATTTTGGACCTTATACCCACGGACTCTTTTTTTGGTTAAAGACAATGTATTTTGCTCCTCTATGTTCTCTTTCTCTCCTCTGTTTCTAGCGAAGGAAAGGAGCTCCATCGCCAGAAATGACTGGTATTCAGACTAACCAGACTAACCAGACTTCGAATGTCTGGTTTCGAGAGGAAATCAGACCTTCAAATACTGGTTTTAAATTAAATTTGGGCTCCTTAAAAATTGTTTCTTCTCTCTCCATCTATCTAATCCGAACCAGTTCAATAGGTCGATGCTCGACCAGGTAAATTTAATTGGAGTTAAGATCCCTCGTACTTTCATCTTCTCATTATGACTTGCATTTTTTTATTTGGAAATAACATTTGTTCTTCTTTTTTCATTTATAACCATGGTTTCTTTCCCTTGATGTTAATCTTGGTTCTCTTATAAGAATTTGAATCACTGTGGTAATTCAGTGGAATTATGAACTTTTCATGTTAGCTAAAACCTTATAATAGATATAGGGAAGATTTCCATTTTTTCTGTAAAAGTGGGATTTGCTTATGGTTGCACCTTGGTTATGTAGTTTCACATGGAACATATGTTTGTGTTTAAAAGCTTTGATCGAAGTGACTGGAATCAAGTGGGATAACCCTGATTTTAAATACAGTTCAATATCAATAGGTTTTTTTTTAGGTTAGGTCCCTCCGTTGGAAGTTGCGGGCGACTTGAGGTCAAACTCTAATTTAGGCACTGCCTCTTAAACACACATTGCCTTTAACCAAACCAGAGATTGCCTATAACAACTTCGGACATTTCCTTTAAAATCTCCATAATATTATAAGAGATTTTTTTGGGGGCCCCCATTATTGTTAAAAATGCCCCTCTTTAAAAGCGCTCCAAGAAAAAGCGCTCCAAGAAAAAGCGCCCCCTTTTCTAGTTTGACTTAACGAAAAAGTTAACGCCGTTAGGTCAAAGTTATTCAACCCAAGAGAAAGACTTTATTTGACTGATCAAAACCCTCACACTCCTCTTTCATCTTCCTCACAAGTCAAAACCTTTGTTTCATCTTCTCTCACTCTCTCTAAAATCTACCGCCACGAATTCAAAGCCATTTTTATCTTCATTTTTCCCTCATTCTCTCTCGATTTCTCTCTCCCCCTCTCTCGCCTCTCTAACTTTGTCCTTCTGTGGTTCAAAAATTCAAACCCTAGATTTAGTTTTTCATTTTATTTTTTTAAATAACATTGGTTGAATAGTTGAATCTACTGGTTAGCAACACAAGGAAGACGATTTTCAGACCTTATTTGGAAGCAATTCGTCTAGAAGTGGGTGAAAATCAAGAGAGGGAGAAAACACCCAATTTTTTTTAGGCTAACCCTAAAATCTTACCCTTTTATGATTTTATTTAGTTACTTTTGATTTTATGATGTGTGTTGTACTTCTATTCATGATTTTTAATCAATTTTTTGTTTGAAATTACATTAAATTTAGATTTTTATAGTTTGAAGAACACCTTACGGTCTCACCAGACCGAAAGTTTACAGTGCAAATTGACAGTGGGATTGGGTCGTAAATTGTACATATTACAGCTTCTTCCCACCGTAAAATTGCATAGTAGCTACATGTGTCTTTACGGTTGGGTCAAGCCGTAATATTTGTCATTTACGGCTTGATCCCACTGTAAAAATTTGCACACTAGATACTGTACAAATTTACCATGGGGTCGAGCCGTAATATGTGCAACTTACGGCTATGGCCAACCGTAATGTTGCACAACAACTTTTGAATTTTGTTTTTTTCAAGTTGTTTGCCTTTAATTATTTATATGTCCTATAGTTTGGCGTACCTTTAGTCATGTCTGGACGTGTCCCACCAATCGGAAGTGAGAGAAAGAGAAAGGAGGAAGGTAGGAAGAGGCAAAGGGTCGACTCCTCGACCACTGAAGCGGTTGAGTCGTAAAATGCAGCAGAGGGTACATCTCAGGAGAAGGTGACAATAGTCCCAGGATCCTTTTCTAGGACGGCCAACCGACCGAAGCGTATTTGATGATATTGTCGAGTTGTATCATCCTCAAAGGGTATTAAGGCAATTTGGTTTGGTTCAATATATCACGTCCGCAACCATGAGATCAACAAAGAAGAAAAGGAGTGATGTAAAGGATTATGGAGAACAAACATGATATTGGGATAACTGGACTCGTTATCTCCTCAACGAGACAGAGAGGTCAGACCGGGTTGGTTCGACTTGGGAGGTCGATGATAAATATGCTGAGTGGTTTAGTCGAATTTCATACCCTAAGGTCCAAAACCCAATCCATTGGAAGACGAACCAAGCACAAAGCTCACTCCGTTCGATTGCTTATACCGTAAGTACATATAATCATTTTTTATGTAATCTAGTTTATTTACTGGTGATGGAAATACATGTTAACAGACTATTATTATTTCTGAGAGAGATGGTGTTCGGAATGCCCTTGCTACATTATAGGTGTTTGGGTTGAATGCAGGAATGGAAATCCTTATGCAAATTTTGAAGGAGGAGCAACTGTCGGAGGCACCCCCCAGTGTCGGAGGAAGGAAATGCAAGTAGGATGATACTAAAATGTGATTGAAGTTAAAGTTGTGTTAGTACTAAAAGTTCGCGGAAGCTATCGAACCTATCTTAGAAATTGATCCGACTACGAAAATTAATCGAAAAGCTAAGCCAAAAACTAAATATGCAAACAGAATTAACGAGGTTCGGCTTAAGCCCTACGTCCTCGGGCGAACAAAAAAACTTTATTGAAGGATAGATGAAGACGACTCACACAACCCGCAAGTTCGTCCCAAGATGGTACCGTATAGAAGTTAACCTTTTATATTAGATCTTCGACGACCGAGAAATTAAACACCGCTAAAAGCAATGAATAAAATCTCTCTCTAGCTTTGTGTTGAATTGTTGATGATTGTGTTTTTGTGTGTTAGATACTCAAACCCCCTATTTATATAGGATATCTACCGTCTTAACAGGCCCCATAATAGGAACTTTGGTTTCTAAATTTTTGGTGCCAATTGCTACAAACCGCCTATATCCATCAATTCAAAACCGCCTCTGCCTCTCACAAGTTGTTTATGTTGGAGAAAACTACAAGAGAGAATAAAGTTGAATTTTATCATTACTTTTTCTTTTTATCTGTTATAGGATGGTGCGGACCAGCCTTCCGGGCTGCTTGTGATACTGTCCGCTTTGGCACACCTGGGCCTCACGGTTTTAAAAGGCCTCAATAAGGAAGGGTGCTTAACCTCCTAAGAGGAGCACCACACTCCTGTCTCCCACCAATGTGGGATTGCTTTACAACACTATCTAATTTGTTATACTTTAGAGTTATTTATTAAATAATTCTATCCCTAAACCACAATTTGGTATAAGAAGACCAAATACATAAATTGATTCTCTTTAGCCACGCCCAATACCAGGTAATGCTCTTTCTATACACCTAATTTGAAGATAAAGTAAAGATAGAAAAAATTGAAATTGCAAACCAAACTTCCAAACTGAAAGCTTTATGAAAAAAAAAAAAAAATCTTATAGACTGGAACATTTACGAAGTTAAACTGTACTTTACAAAATTGAAATTGCCAAGAATTCACCAGTGGTATTGAGCTATGAGATATCTGATCATGAGCACACCAAAGACACTTAACACAAAAAAATAAAATAAAGTTACATCCAACAGTTAAAACCCTTGACCAGGTAAGATGGTCACACACTCACACACAAGAAAAAGAATCAATCTTTTCAACCAATAAAAAAAAAGAGAATCATGTACCATTGAGAAATTCAAGCTCACATATCTTCTCCACCAATATACTTAAATCGAGTTTGACTCTCTTTGTGCATTTCAAAACTTAATTCCCTTGGATTATTCGAGCAAATATAAATCTTATATGTTTGCAGGTGTGGTGACTGTGATCTACTTACTTTTCTCAACCCCTATGCTATATATATATTTACTTGCATGTATGAGAGTGTATATTACAATTGGAGAAGGTTCCGATAAAAGTGAGTATGAGGGCTAATTTGGTTGTCGAAACGATCCGTACCACAGGGCTACCGACCCTGCCTGTGAGATCCACTCATATAATACATTACTCCGTATATGAATTGCCAAAGGATATAATATTGGTAATTTTTGTTCCACCTTACAAGTTGTATTATTGAACCAATATTTTTAATTCTTTTGGTGCTACCTCCTTGGTTGCTTGATGTTTTTCAATATGGTTTTAAATGGTTTTGTTGCTTGATATTATTGAATTTTGATTACCCTATGCTTTATTTACGTTTTCTTTTGTGAATGAATCAGCATTGCCTTGGTGGAGATTCAAAGACTGATGTTCGTGAATATTTCGCCCGACCCATCCTCTTTGGACCCCTTTGCTCGCTTATGTTTGCAGCAAGAGTACGTGAATGCTCGCGAGATAGGCAATATTCCTCGACAAAAAACCAACATGAAACTTTAGACTCTCGTTTGAGTTATGGCTGATGAAATTAGAATAATGACGATGGAGGGTTCTACCTATTCTTTATTCCTAACCACCTATTTTCTTCGATGATGTATACTTATATAAAAGCAAAGGAGGCACACAGGAAGCAATTGGATTGAGTTTGTGGATGGAACATGTGTAACTTTGCCTATTCAAATCGATAAGTATGTAAGTTTACCGGTTCTATTGTACTCAAGTTATCTTTTAGCAATGGTTTCTCCCCATACCTTTTGTTAATGAACCAAAATTCTCACTTTGGAAATAGTAATACTAATACATGAAACAATATAACAGTCTGTTTCCGTTATTTGAAGAACTCCGTAAATGAGCTTTTTGGGTTGTTGCAGTTTTGTGGAGCTCTTTAAACCGAGCTGCACTCATGGTATTTTCGCATACTTAGAAACTGTCTCTTTAGTACTATATTTAAGTCAACCCTTTTCGCTTAGTTAGCTCAAACGTTATTATTTACTAAAGTTTGCAAACATTTTTCATGAACCTAGAATCATTACTTTACAAACTTCGGTTAAGAGTAGTTCATACTGTGTCAGGACATGGGTAACCATTGCACCTGCTCCTGGAGCGTGACCCATAAATCGGAAAAATAAGCATACAGGACTAAACATGTCATGTATACATCTATCGTGATCTATAATCTATAGCTTTATGCAAACCCCATTATGAATTCATGCCATGAATATAATAAAAATTTAAAAGTTTAGCAATTGTAGAGCTTTACCCTTGTTAGAGGGAGCTCTTCCAGAAATTCTCGACGGCTCTAGGCAGAACCCAAAGCCGAGGAGGGGGTTTGGAAATAGTTTTCAACCAGCAATTGACGCGCCTCGGTTATTACCTCACTAGCTGCGTCATTGCCCCAAGCGCAAAGATAATTTTTAATCTTCAATCATGGTCCATTTTTATATCAATCATCCTTTACTCACTTCTAACGCTAACCGATGTGGGATTATTTTAATTGCCATTTGCTTTCCCCGTTTGAAAAAGGAGGCTAACACATTAGTAAGTTTTTTTTTTTTGTTGTTGAGTAAGTTATGGGCAGCGAAATTCTGTATCCCTCAGACAAGTAGCGTAAGGAACGTCCTAACGGCACCCTAGTTCAACTTGGAAAAAGTTTTTTTAATGTCAAATTTTTATTTTCAATTTTTAGGGTTGATGGATATTGGTCAGTAGGTATGAAAACTTTTACTTAAAAAAAAGGTATGAAAACTTTCGTGGTTCTGTTCAAATTTGATTTATCTCATTATCTCCACTTATATATAGTTATTTTTAGTAAGATAACTTTAATTAGCATCAATGGTGTGGGAGACTATTGATGGTGGATTTGAAAAAAATGGTCTCTATTATTTTCAAATGCAGAGCTTTGCCCTCCCTATAGGTATAAGCAATCGCATCGAGACCGTTCAACGGTCATTCTGGTGGGAAAAACCGAAACCATCCATACCATTAAATGGTCTTCTATTTGCCTCCCTAAAATTCTCGGCGGCCTTGGACTGAGACTTCCATCTCTTGATAACCAAGCCTTCTTAAGTAAATTGGCTTGTCGCCTTCTCAAAGAACCTGATGCGCTCTGGGCTTACATCTTCAAAGTTAATTACTTCTCCAGGAGCCCGAGGCCAGGCCTTCCTAAACAGTCCCACACCTGGATCTACAAATCCATCAGCAAAAATCTAAACGTCATTAATGATCTTATATTTTGGGAAGTACATAATGGAGCCTACATTAACATTTGAACGATTATTGGATCCCAAGACATCCTAAATCATACTAACTCGCCAACTCGGACATCACATGATTCATGAAAACCAATGGATAGAAACGACAATAACGAGTATTTTCAATAATGATATTTACAACAGTATTCGTGCTCTAAATTTGCCCCGAACGAAATCAGAAAAATATTCTATCAACTCGATGTACAGGTATATCAGAACTAATCAAGCCACTAATACCACTACAGAAATAAAATGGTCTTTCATTTGGAGGATCAACACTACCCCCCGAATAAAATTATTTCTTTCGAAATGTTGCACTAACAGTCTACCAGTAAAAAATAAAATCAGTCATTACATAGGTCAAAACTCCAATTGTGGCCTATGTCAACACAACCAAACAACAGAACATGCTTTGCTTCATTGCTCATATGCGAGACTAATCTGGTTCCACTTTAACATTAGATCAGACTGCATCCAATTTATCGAAGAATGAATAATGACATGGGAAAATAGGATGCCTGACCAAACCAACCAGTACGCCAAAACTATGTGGTTCGTATGGAAAGCCAGATGTGACTACTGTTTCCGTGAGCAGAAGCATAACCCTCAATAGATCATTCAAAAAATCCAAGAAATGCCAGACATCAAAATTAACTCTCGCTCCCGACAGCAGACTCCCGAAAACAAAAAATGGGCCCCCCCAGAAGACCCTTACATCAAAATCAACACCGACGCTTCATTCTCAAAACTCACGGAAATAGTAGGATGTATAACACATAACTCCAAGAGGCAATTCATTACAACACTTGTCGAACCGACCAGAGTTACAAACCCCTTGAGTTTCTACCTCTTGAGTTTGGGGTGGTCAACTAATTTTTTACAAAGTCTTTACACTCCGAAAAATATTTTTATTTTCCTAAAGCGCTGGTCAGAGTGATATATACACAGGGAAAAAATATCTTGAATTAAAAGCTCACCTATGATACACCAAGTTCTTTCCACCTTCCTATTCGAGCTCTTATGGCATGATTCTGCTTTATATCACTGGTGTCGTCTTTTTTGTGTGTATCCATAGTTAGTTCGGTTAAGTAATGAAAAGTAGATTAATATTACTCAACTAACACAATGATCAACGAAATCTTAGAAGCTCTATGGTCGTCCCCTTTTAGTTAAAAGTTAGGCCGGGTTAAATCCAAAGGTGGACAAAATTCTGTTGCATATGGTATTTATGCGCATTTCTGATCGGTTTAAATGTGTTTTTTATTTTCATTTTTATTTCTTACATATTGAAGAAAAAAAAGGATAGACCAATTTCCAAGTAATTTGACAAGAAAATTCTCTGTTTTTGTATATCTACTTAGCAACCTCCATTAATACTCAAGATATTTTAGTCAAATTCGATTACATACAGTATAAAGAGAGAATGAAGTTTGAGAGAGAGAGAGAGAGACCAAACCTTTCTTTCTTAGGTCAATCTAAGCCTCGGGTCCTCATTTAATACAGATAATGGAAGAGTTTTTAAGAAGAGAAAGAAGAGAGAAGTTTTGTGACTCAAGAAGTGGAATAGTCTTTGTGTTTGGAAGAGAAAGAAGAAAGGTGGCGAGGGAGGAAAGGGCGGGGATTCAGTGGAGGGAGCTGCCCAATTTATAGGAATAAAAAGAGAGAAAAAAGATAGGTGGAGAGTGAGGGAAGTGTGGGGATTAGGTGCAGAGAGAGAAGTGTGGGGATTCTACGGGAGGGAGCTGCCAAAGTTTTTGGTCAAAACTATTTACAGAGCTGCTTTGGCTATTTACAAAACCCAAAGTTAGAATCTTTTCAGGAAGATTTGCTGTTTGGACCCCCTTTCATATAATTGACTTACTGTTTGGACTCCCTTTTTCCAGTGTTGCACTTTGGACTCCCTTTTGACAGAATCACTTGAGAATATTCCTTCTCCAAAGTTATACTTAAAAAAAATCCCACTTTACCCTTACATAATCAATATTGCAATTTAGGTCCCCTAATTTATTTAACTTTAAGTAGTTTGGACTCATCTTCTTCTATTTCACTATCTTCTTCCTCCATTTAAATAAAATCAAAGATAAGATAAGTTTGCAATCCATGAAAAATAAGAGTCACTGAAGAAGCATGAATCCGTGGAATCAAAAAGTTACCACCCAAAATCTCATTATATCATTCTAACCCCCATTGAGGTAATGAAAGTAAACTGGGGCTCAAAATTCCTGCCATTAATGGATTAGAAGAACCTGAAAATAGCCCATGATTTGGGTTACCAACTAACCCACTATAAATACGATATATATTTAAATTGGCATTTTGATTAGAGAGTGGACAGAAGCTGTTAAATTGCAGCAGCAGATCTATTCAAAACAACAATTTTAGTTATAATAATCTTTATAACTATAGAGAGATTATTCCAATGATGAAACAGGAAAAAACAATTTCCTTGGCACTAAAGTTATTAGATGTGTTATTTTATCATGTTAGTTTCATGGATTTGAGAGTAAGAAGAAGAAGATCAATAGAGATGAGAAGAAGGAGATCTGTTTTGTTTGACAAGAGATTTAGTTTTGACCTTGATTAGTTATTGAGATCTTAAGCTTCTCTGTTAGGAATAGTGGTTTTGGGTTTGTTTACAAAGGCTGGTTTGCGGTGTGGGCTGGTTTTCGGTGGCGGGGTGAAGAGGACGAGGTGTTGGGTAGTAATAAATTCAATTTCATTCAAACTTGTTGAAGTTGATAATGGAGTTTTTCTTTTTAGTTAGTTGATAATGGAGTTGGGCAATAACACCATCAAGAAGAAGAAGAAGAAGGGTAAAATAGTCCAAAGTATTATTGAACTGTTATATTTAACATTTTCTTTAGAAAAGGGAGTCCAAAATGCAACTCTGGAAAAAGGGAGTCCAAACATCAAGTCAATTATAGGAAAGGGAGTCCAAACAGCAAATCTCCCATCTTTTCACTTTCTCTGTAAATAAGGCTTTGCTATTTACATAGCACATAGGGACTAAAATCAAATTTTGATAATGATTAAACTGAAAAAAATATTAATTATAGAGTAGAAGATATTTTATTTCCTTCATTCCTAAATCCCACCACCAACACCTTCCACTACCCCAACAATCACCACCACAACTATGAACAATCAACTCACAATCACCTATTAGAAACATTAGTAATGGAAGAACCTAACAATGAGGAAGGTACATTAATGAAGGAGCTTGGTGGTCAAGAAGCTTCATTAATGGAAGAGTTTGATATTGAATAACTCAACTACAACACTCTTCATTGGACTCATATAACAACATTCTAAGTGAAGACATAACTTTAGAGGTAAGATAAACTAATTTGTGGTGATTATTCTAAAACAGAACTCAGATTTCTAGGTCAACATTTTAAGTGAACATCCAAATTTTCGGTGAAATAATGTTTAGAACGATGAACATTTTCAGTCAATTTGATTTTTAATTTTTCAACATTTCGGTCAATTTGATGTTTAATTTTTCAACATTTCTGGTCAGGGACCTAATGCTAAAATAGGGGTTTTATTCTAAATAACTAATAAGTTGTGATAAAGTCAAAAGATTTGTAAATAGTAAAAAATAGATCTACAAATAGCCAGACCTGTAAATAGCACTTAGTAGCTCTGCAAATAGCACCCGCCAAGTTTTTTCACAAACAAAGTACTTTCTTTTTTGAGAAATAAAAGTAGTGTGTTATAAGGGATGTGGCTGCCCCATAAAATCATTGGTTCTGCAAGGGGATTTGGGTGCCTTTAATATACATTTTCTTATCCAAACTTATATCTATAGAAGCCCACCATTCCTATAATACCACCTAGATGTGGTGTCATCTTATGGTAGCTCCATATGAGAGGTGTCATCTTATGGTAGCTTCATATGAGAAGTGTCATTGCATGGGGACTCCATATGAGAAGTGTCATCTTGTTGATGACAACACACCATGCAAGTGACAACACATGGGTTATGTGTCACCTTCCTACTACTTCTGCCACCCTATAAATAGATGTACATGGTGTAGTGTTTGTATGAATTGGTAAGAGATGGAAAGGGTATGGAAAGAATTTTTCTAATAAAATTTGGTTTAAGTTACCATTTTGTTTTAGTGTAGCTCATTACCTCTATCTCTTTCCCTTCCTTTAATTCCATTAAATTGCATGCAAATATCGATACACATTGAAACAAATAGAACGACAATTTACAACATAGTGTTATTTTTCTTTTTTCTTTTGTAAACAAAAACCCTATTCCTTATTTTTAAAAGTTGTCCCTCTAATAGTGTCACCTGAGCACGATGTCCCATGTGTAGTTTTTTTTTGATGAAATCCCATGTGTAGTTTCTGTAGGGACATCATAACCGAATAGCATACAACAGTAGGAGTATAAAATAGACTAGGTTTCCTCCCCGTCCTACGGACGGGGAAGATCCCTCTTGGCTAACGCCTGATAAAATAAATAAATTTAGATTACAACATTCTTGGAAAGAGAATAAAGAAGATAATGGAGAATAAATAGGGAGAGATATTAACCAACAGTTGTAAATCTGACTGAAAATGGTGAGGGAGAGAAATACGTGGGAAGGAAGTTAAATGGGAGAGAAATACGTGTGAAGTTAAATGGTGAGGGAGAGAAATACGTGGGTAGTTATGTAGGGATATCCTAACCACTTTTGGTCGTTTTATACTATTACCCTTCTATTTTGAAGGGATTTACACGAAAAGGGATTTTATAACAGCCATTAGATGTGATCTTTATGAAAATCCCAATAAAAATAGACGGTGAGACTTATCCCCTGGATAACCGACTGAGCTGTTTTAATATAATAGATTTAAGCATCTAAAATAACTCGCAACCATTGTGAGAGAAAAATAACACAACTAACATAATTATTTTATAGGGTGAATACCATGTGATCGAACCTACCAGCTAGCCGAACTCGGATCAGTCAAAAGAATGGTTTGTCAAACATAACAATGCTCAAGTTGATTCGGCTAAAAAAAATTTATCAAATGATCTTGATTTTGTTTGGTTTCGATTCGATTTTTGAAAAACGCCCATGCCGAACAGGTAAAATTTGTTTTGACTCAACTAGTGAACAACAACAATTTTGACTCTTCTAAGAGCATCTCCAATGCAACACTCAATCTTAGAAATTCTGAGTGCCACTTAGGATTTTTAGAGTTTTTTCTTAAAACTTCTCTCCAATGCAACACTCTATTTGGATCTCTAATATGACGTGTCGAGGGTGGAATAGAGATATCTCAAGAGGACACTCTATTTCTAGAGTGTCCTCTTGAGATATCTCTAATTGTCCAACTTATCAATATTTGATTTTGAACCAATAGAAATCGAGCCTTCTATATTTTCTAAAATAACTAATTATTTATTGACAAAAATAACTATGCCACATAAGTAAATAATATAAGTTTAGAGTTCTGCATTGGAGACAAAAAAAATTGAGGATCTCTATTAAGGCCACCTAGGAGTGAGAATCTCAATTGAAACTTGACACATAGGATGAATAGAGATTTTTGTGAGTTTTGCATTGGAGATGCTCTAAGAGTCTACTAGTTCGTTTTGATCTCGAAAATTTAATTTTTGGGCGCGACTTTGGGACTTAAAGTAAAGTCCCAAGGATGTATAAATTTAGTCAATTAAGATTGACTTAGGGGTATATCTTTTTAGTCCAACAATTCACATGATTGTTGTTTGCCCCTAACTTTATCTCTTCTGTGTCATTCTCTCTCTCTTATGACCCAAGAGATAGAGGCCGGCCCACCTAAATTGGGCCAAACAATATTTCTCAACATGAATATATTTTGAACATCCAAATTACAATAATATCAAAAAAGTATTTTTGGAAAAAAAAGGTTCAAGGGCCAAAAAATTATATCTATTTTATCAGGAACTGAACTTAGAAGCTCCAGATTAAGGGTTCAAGTACTCAACCAAGAAGTGGTAGACTCTTCCCAATTGTTATTTTAATTTGTTTGTATTTCATGGTGCTTTATTTGTATTTCATGGTGCTTTATTTTGCCGAAAAGACTTACATAGACATTTTTTTGTCACTCTAGTAACATAAATCTACAAGTTTTACTTTTTGAATACAATTTTTTTAAGAGTGGAAGTTCCATGCGTACCATATACTCCTAACTTTATGAAAAAAGACATATAGTTAAACATATATTTTTCTTTACAAGAATTTTACAGCATAACTAAATATTGTTATATTCACGAAAAATATTTGAAACTAAAAAATGTATACTAAAATCTTGTAGCAATACTGACCGGACATAGGACCAAAGGTTCACAACCAAACTTCTAACTTGCATGTAAAATACATATATAGAAAGAGAAGGAGGTAAGGAAAGTGAGAAACAGACTGGGGGTTGTTACATGGAAAATGAAAGAAACATGTGGGTGCATTGTAGGGATGGGAATCAGGCCGGTTTGGACTCAAGGGTAAGCTACCCGATCGGGATATAGAGAACTTCGGGTCGGGTAAACGTGAGTATCTTCGAGCCCGCGGCCCGATTTTACCCGAGGGCTTCTTAAATAAAAAATAATTGAAAAAAGAGAAACTTAATTAAAATAAGTTAAACTGATTTCCATCCATAATATTAATAATATAATCTCTAGACCGCAGATTTTCGATCATTTTTAGACGGCTCCTTCGAACTTGGCACTTCCACTTCTACTGCTGGAGATCCAACCGGAGCAGAGACACCTTGTTCAGTTGGAATCTCAGTAAGATCAACCTATGTTAAAAAACAGCCACAAAAGAACATCAATCTAATGCAGCCAAGTTCATGTTCAAGAGTTGAAATATCATCGGTCAAAATTTATTGTTTAAGAGTCCAAAATATCATCATCGGCCACACGTTTATGTTTGTATAGATCGTTTGAAGTTCATGTATCATGTCCATAGAGTCACACAAATTACATCATATGTGATTCCATCTCTGAAACAGACTTAATCTGTTTGATCAAAATCTGTTTCAGAGATGTTTCACATTTCTGATTTAATCACCATTGATCATATAATAATATCATCATACACAATACCATATACACTATCAACAGAAAAAAAAATACATCAATCCTGATTCATCTTTGAAACAGTTGATGATTTATTTGATCAAAATCTGTTTCAGAGATGAATCTACAAGACTACAACTTTCTTTTATTATATGCACTATGGTCATCATCATACATCCTTTAACATTGTCCACATAAAAAAGAAAACAAAATGACTTCAAGTATGTTCTAAATTTCTTGAACTATCTCTTGAAATAACTGAACACCTCTTAAAGACTTGAACCATCTTATATCTCATAAAACAAAAAAAAAATGAAATATTAATATTACACATCTCTGAAACAAATCATCAAATAGATCTGTCTCAAAGATGTTCATCATCTTTGATAAAAAAAAAACAATTCTAATTTCAATACATACTAGATATGACACGTGCCTCTGGCACAAATGTTTTTTGCTAAACGAAACAAAGACAAAAACATGAAACTAATATACAAAAGTTCGTAGTTATAATTTTGATTCAAAAAATATGAATTAGACTAATGTGGTCGAAACCAAATAAAAAAAAGAGATACAAATTGTATAAAAGTTTCATTGGTCATTTATGGGTTAGAACTGTAACAGAATAATAGAATACTATGAATAAAACGGGCTAATGCATGTGGAGTGTAAGTTAAGAAAAAAAAAAAGAAATTGTTCTAGAGGTGCACAAATACACATCCATAACAGTAGGTAGTATGTTTACCACTACAAGAAACTTTATTATAAGGTAAACAATAAGTTTATATCTTTAGGTATTACCACTATATCCAAGTAGCTTCTTCTTCTTTCATTAAAAAAAAATGGCTTCTCCTTCCTAATACCAACAAATTTGAAACTAAACCTGCAGATCAAAACATAAGAAGAAAAAGAAATCTTCTTTCAGAGGTTCCTCCCTAAATGTAACACTAACATGGACAAAAAGGATGGTAAACTCATCCTTGCAATATTTTTATCCTAACAAGATCATTATGGAAAACAAAAATAAATGATGATACGTTATATAATGATTGACACAAAGGTATTTTATTAGTTTCCTTCATTGACAAATCGATTCTTTTAAAGTTTCTCTTGTTTTCCTCTTAGTTTTTGGCTTATGGGTTTTAACGGAATCGCATTTTGCAGATTACGCATACAATAACCTCGCCCGAGAATGAGATTGCCTTCGCTGGAGACACCATGTCTGACTTCATAACCGACCCGAATAATGTTGATGTATTAAAAGCAAGGATTCTTGTAGTGGAGGTACTTCATTAGCATTTCTTTTTCTTTCCCAATCTAAAAACCTAACAACCTTCATGTCTCTATAACCACGATGAACTGAGAAGGTAGGGAATCCTCAACAAATCACTGTCATCGATTTACCGTGAACCTCAGATTGTCAGTTTATCATTTTGTGTCAGTGACTAAAGTAATGGATGATTTCTAGGTTCTCACTTTTCCCATGGAGAAATTGGATCTTTTTGTTTGTTGTTGGCCTGACGTAATTAAAGTTCTTGTTAACAATATACAAATTTCAAATAAAAAGCATGAAT
The DNA here is from genome assembly GCA_002897215.1 of Eschscholzia californica subsp. californica. NCBI lineage: Eukaryota > Viridiplantae > Streptophyta > Magnoliopsida > Ranunculales > Papaveraceae > Eschscholzia > Eschscholzia californica. Next base: position 471,321 of record BEHA01000254.1, read on the forward strand.
AACAACCCCAAGAAAGTAGATCCTACCACCACTTAGAAAAAAGCCATTTGAGAGTTATTGAATTCTTCAATTCAAACTGTTGAGCTATTGTTTCAACAAAAAAAAATTGTTGACCTATTTCCTTTTAATTTATAAGCATTTTCCAATTAAGGTACAATCTCTTTTTCTTGATGACTATCCTTGTCATCTAAAGAGTAGCAGGCAACATAACGATGGGCAGAACTTACTTTGTTCATCTTGTGTTGCAACTTCTTGACTGAAACCACCTGACCATGCAATTTTGAACTGTTCATATTTAGCAAGAAATTTCGTCCTATATCGATCTTCAGAAGTCATAAATTAAAAAGAGCTTAGTTAGATACATCTACCTCATGCTCAACCTACACAAACACAAATGACCCCATTGCACTTCTCTGAATTTTTAGAAGATAAAATTGTGGGGGTTTATGATGTTTGGAAAAAAATTTGTCTGTCTATCTAAATTTTTGTTTTCAAATGATATAAGCATAATCAAGCTGACAGCGAGATAGTGGGAAACCAGATGGTAAGTGAAAATAATGTGTATGCAGTTGAATATTTACAAGGCTTGGAAGCAACATCAAGTTGTAGAGTAATTTTTATCAGAGGTATATGGAAACAACCAAAAGAATTGACAACAATAGAATCTAAAGTTGGTCAGTCAGTATTCAGTAACAATATTACAAACATTTGGTGATCATAATTGAAGGAGTTGTCTTGCTAATAGCTTTTTGCATTTGTGTAGTTCCCTTGATAAGGATTATGTGCCCGAATTGGTGTCTTCCTAGCAGGATCCACGATTGTAGCTAAATTCATTCTTTGTATCTGATATCATAAATTGGAGAATGATTGTTTACATAAGATGATTAAAAACTACACCTTAAGGTGGAAAACATCAAGAGAGCATTAATTCTGTTATTCTCACATACTTGCGATGAGTGGGTTATTTTATTCTATATGGTAATTAGAAAATAGTAAAGTGTAAAATATCAAGGGAAGTCGATTTTTTATAGAAGTAAATGATTTGTGAGTGAGTGTAGTAAACACATTATCTAGACACCTGTAAACAAAGGAAAGAAAGTAAGGCTAAAAGACACAACGTAACAGGGAAGAAAGTTTAAATGAGATGCACCTATCTTGAATTCGTTCATTTTTCAATAGAATGGACAGTTAATTGTAATAGTTGAATTATGAAAATAAACCAATAATGTTTCTGACAGTGAAAAATACTGCTATGCATGGACTAATAACTCCACATATTGTAAGAATACCAGTCGCTTTAGAAGTTGTTAGCAGCAGTGAAGACAGTGTTCACATTGATTTTCAAATATTACTTAAAAAAGACCATATCAAATTCAAATTTTAGGCTTACATGGATGAGACAATATTGTAGAAAATTGCCCATGCAAGAAACATATCCAAATCTATCATGTTTTTTATGATCCTATAAGGGGTTGGTTAGATCTGATCTTTCCTTTAGAATTTTGGTTTATAATTCATATGTGCCCTTTATAAGACAACGATTACATTGATTGAACTATGTCACCGAGGTACAAAAAAAGATTTTAAGGATTGAGGAAACGGGAAAAAAGAAGTTTTTAATGAAAACCTATTTTATCCTTAATGTCCCGGTTATAATGGAATTCATACATCTAAGAGAACCATAAATATTTATAATTCTATGAATACTGAAGTGCGTTCGAGAAAGGAAGGGAAAACGAGAATCTGAGAAAAATGAATCTAATTACTATTCATGTGAATTTGAATACTGGCAAACTAAAAAGAATGGACGTTGTAGTTGATTTCTATGCTAGTCTATATCAAGATGTACTTGAACCCCTCCAAGATGGTCGACCGTGGTAGTAACTGTTAACCCTTTTCCAACTATTATTTTGAAGGAGATATATTCTAAGTTTGAAGGTATGGCCTTCCTGATAGAAAGATATCCTAAAGGTAGGCCATACCCGCCCAATTCCTACCCCTATCCCAAACAATTCCACACAATCATGAATATGTTTGAACTTTTTAAAGCATTTTCTTGAATAATCATCTTCCATTTACACACTTATGGGAGTAGCATCTACATAGCATGAGAGAATCACATGAATTCTAGGTTGTGCTTATGTTCACTCGATCTGTTTTTTCCCTTTTTTTTCTTTTTATTACAGAGAGATGTGTTCAATATTTTCAAAGAAAATGACACAATGCCCGGCCACTATCCCGACCCAATCCCGACCGGGGTATGTGGCCGGCTGTGATTTAGAGAGAGAAAGTACTTAGCTTTCTCTCTCTAAATCTCAACCGGTCACATACCCCGGCCGAGATTGGGTCGGGATAGTGGTCGGGCATTGCATCACGACTGTATTTTTACAGCAAATAGCCAAATATGGGTGTTTTCTAAAAACCATTTAATATATTAGGAAAGTTAGATAAATTTTGATAACTTCGAATACTCCTTTTATTATTTCCAACATAGTTGTAACCAAGAAGTCAGGATGGCCGAGTGGTCTAAGGCGCCAGACTCAAGTTCTGGTCCTCTTACGAGGGCGTGGGTTCAAATCCCACTTCTGACAATTTTTTTTCTCTTTTTATCTTTCTATACTTCATTTTACCTTTTTCTAGCAGAAAAATTCTAAAGCACTTCATATTATTCTTTTGTTTTTTTTTTGTTGAGAGATATTATTCTTTTGCTTTACTGATGTCTTTTTTTACAATGCTCATTAGACTTTATTTTATTATGAATGAGTAAGAAATGAATTTACTCCAAAATAGCATCAAATCTCCTTCCAGCCTTCCTTTATAATATGCTAATTTGTTTCAACCTGGGTTCGTTTTGTAGGATTTTGCAATTAGATGGTCGTCCCAGAATTTTTTTTATCTCATTTGGGCTAAGGTAGTGGCAACTGGGGACGCCTAAATGAAGGCAATGCTCTTTGGGCGTAGAGGGAGTTCATCCGTAGTTTGATTCCATAAGTTATAGTATTTTGGTATTTTATTTCCAGCTTAATTCTACATTTTTGCGTACCGAAATTTTAAAGACACTTCGCATTATATTTGTCTGATTTATCTCTCATCTTTAGTGATTTATTAATGTCTTTTAGACATTGCTCATTAGAGTTGTATCTTACTAGAAATGCTCTTATATTTGATAGATAAAAATAAATTTATTTGTTATATTGTCTACTTTTTCTAATTGTTTTTAATAATCAAAACGCATTACAAATAGTCACATTGATTTGAAGTTGAGTTGCCACGCTCTGTAAGGATATCTATTGCTTCCGGAGCATATTCAGGCTACAACTGTCACCTTTGATTTTTGTTAGTGGTATATTTGTTAAAACCGAATACAATAAATGCAATCTCACGACTGTTACAGAAAATGACAATGATCGTAAGTAGTACCCCAAGTTTTTGCATTGTATATAATATTTTGTTTGGGTGTTGACCACTGCCTACACCATAAAGTTACTCCTAAAACATGTAATAATGTACTAAACATTGGGCAATATAGCCAATGTTGCTTTCTAAAATTGCTCAATATAATCATCTTACACTTTCTCTTAATGACGCATTACTGTGTTTAAAATTGCTCAATATAATCATATAATAATGTCCATGCAGTTGTTGATGTAGAGACCAAAATTGGTTGTGGTTTTTGTCTGAAAATAATTTGGTAATAATAAAGTTGGAACAACTTTTGTGTAAATCTCAAATTAATTTGGATATGATATTGTTGGGTGAAGAAATTTTAAAGATATAAAACCCCTCTCTTACTGATTTCTATCTCAAATTAATTTGGATATCATTTGAATTGACAGTTGTTCTCTGGATCAAGAAAGTCTGAAACGTGTGACGTATCAGATGGGATACTAAGCGACATGGGAATCGAGCATTGCACTTGTTCTAAGTACAAGTGGGAGACTGAAGGATTTATCCGTTCGGTCTGAAGGAGATGTCCTTCCGAAGGAGTGTCCTTCGACCAAGGTGGCAATGCGATCAATTTGTCAGTTAGGATAACGATGACCACACGTAAAGATCATCCAGTCCGGTCCAATTAGGGGTCGTAATGCTTTGCTAGAAGCCAACTACGATCATCGGATCAAGGAGTTGATTCGAGGCTAACATAGACCGGATCCTACAACGGGTTACACATAAGAGTGGTAACTTGATCGGAGAGATTTGACTAGACGGGAACTGGCTAAAGTTGGATGGGATTCAACTGGAAAGGTCGAAAGGGTCCGAATGGAGATTCGGGACAAGATAGAAAGGAGGCTCTTTGGGCCGGCCATGAGATGGCCGACCAGAGTAAGTGGGCCGGCCATATAAGGCCCATAGTGGGCTGCCCTGGCCGGCCACACTTAAGGGGATTATCAAAATACCCCCAAAAGGGTATTTTGGTAATTATCTTTTCTGTGACCCAGAAAATAGAAAACCTAATCTGAATGAGATTCTAATTAGGGTTTGTCTATATATTGGGTCAGTTGAGAACAGAAAAGGTGTGGATTTTTCTCTAAGGAAAAATTATACAGCTCTCTCTCTCTCTGAATATACAGCTATTGGAGAGAGAGGAATATAGAGAAAAAGTTCCCATTCTATCAATCTAGTCAAGAAGAAGAGTTCTTCTCAACCTTCTACTAAGTCCTAGCAGTCTGAAAGGAAGGGAGATCAAGTCTATTCACTCGGTGTCTCAAGTAGAGGAGCTACAGTTGGAGCTCTCGATCTTTGCATGCGATTGGAATGGTTCGAGGGAAAAACGCGTTAAGGTATTTATCCCTCTCTAGTTCATTGATTAGTTTATGCATATAGATCCTGGGCAATCTAGTGTTAAACATGAGATGTTTGAGATTCCGCTTACAACACTAGGTAGTGTATGAGATACACCAAAACCCTACAGATTGGACCTTAAATCCTTTTTGAACTTTATTTTGGACTTAAAACCCATGGACCCAACGAAAAACCTCTTAATCTACGACGATGTTAGTGGAATAGAAAACCGAACTAAAATTTGTGCCCCATTTCTTGTCTAACCCATCTTTTCCTTCAAATATGGTGCAGGAAGGCACTTGACTACCTCCCCCAACTGAATGGATCAAAATAAACGTGGATGGTGCTTTCAAAGATGATCGTGCAGATGTTGAGGTGATGGCGATGGACTCTCATGGCGGCATTTTGGGCACAAAGTCTCAGTTTCACTCCACAGTCGCCTCTCCACAACTAGATGGTTTGTTTTGGATTAGGGTTCGACTTAGGAGAAGAACTCGACATATATAGGTACTTATTGGAGGGGATTCTAGGCTTTTATTAGCTTTCTTTTCAAATAAAGATCCCATGGTTCCATGGAGGCCTCTCCTAGATCTCGAGCAGCTTCATGGCAAGGGTTGAGGTATCATACGCGGTCTGGAGAAGAAACTCAAATCAAATGACACACAACCTAGCAGCTCAAGCTTTGATCCAACCGAAAATTACAAACAACTGCTCCTCGGTTAAATTTTTTCACAAAATTACAAACAACTGCTCCTCGGTTAAATTTTTTCACAAATTCCCGCCTGGTTACGTAACGTTTCCCTGTTGAGGCACTATTATTAGTAAACTGCATTTGACTAAAAAAAAAATAACAATTAATTCACATGAGAGTTTCTTGCTTAACCCGACCAAATGTAGTTGTGTGGATTAAACAAGCATAAAATTTCTAACCAAATCCAAAAGAATCCAAATTCTTTAATCTTTCATAAACATCAATTACGACATGTTTAAGAATTGATAGATGCTCATGTCCGGTGTTTATTTCTTTAGGCGAGTTGTCGGCCCATTACTGTATATTTGTATTACTATATATTTGATATATAGTCAGTTTTTGTTGTTGTGTATAGTAGAAACTTGGCAAATGTATTAATGGTGTGTTTGGACGACGGAATCATGAATCCACGGATTCATGAGTCTTTAGAATTCATGATTCCACGGATTCATGAATCTAAGTAATACTTTTTGGTTTGTTTGGCAACTAATAAGAATCTTATGATTTATTATTATTTGAGTATTTTTAAACGTTTCTTTAGAAACAAAATATTGAATAAACCTTGTTCTCGAAACTCGTTTTTGCAAATATCGTTTCATTCGAGGAAATATCAGATTTTGAGAAAAACTTCAAAAAATTGATTTTCGGGAAAAAAATGATTTTTGAAAAAATTAATATTTTGAAGAAAAAATGATTTTCGGGGAAAAATTTAATTTTCGGGAAAAAAATGATTTCCGGAAAAAAAAAGATTTTCAGAGAAAAAACTATTTTTTTGGAAAAATAATGATTTTGTCGAAGGAAATATTTTTTGTTGATTTTAAGTTTGAAATTTGGATAATTAATCGAAAATCCTAACAAATCCCAGGGGTAGGGTGGAATTTTGGTCCAATACAAATTTTGGAATTAGGTGATGGCGGCCATCCTCCTATGGGCTTCACGGCTAGCCCAACTATAGGCCCACCGGCCTAGAAGTTATATTATTATAAAGTTTCCTATTTTATTATTTAGGGTTTCTATGTTTAGGAATATTAGCAATCAAGGAAAGTAATATTAGTAGTTATCTTGTTTCCCACTTTGAGTCTAATTAGGAAAGCATAATCTCTATATAAGAGAAGTTCAGTTTATCTTGTAAGACATTGAATTGAGTTATAAACAAATCCCTTGATTGCATCTTCTTTCTTTACAGTTATTTTAGTTTATCTTTAGTTATTTCTTCTCTCTCTTCTTAATTCTAGTAATGGATTCTAATGTTATTTCGCTTCCGCAACAATCTACATCAGCTGGTATCATGAGCCTTCAAAATCCTGAATTTTTTTTTCCAACAAATCATCCAGAGAGGAATAAGGTGTTCAAATCAAGACTTACAATCAATAAAAAGGTATGTGATTTCATCATCGATAATGGTAGTGAAGAAAACATGATTTCGCAACGACTTGTTAATGCACTTCAACTACCTACAACTGAACACCCAAATCCTTACAAAGTTGGTTGGATTTCTAATCAAAAAGAATTATCGGTAAGAACCCAATGCACATTCCCGTTCTCCATTGGCTCCTATTATCGTGATTCAATTTGTTGTGACGTCGTCGATATGGATAATTGTCATCTTATTTTCGGAAGACCATGGATTTTTGACGTCGACGCCACATATTATTGTCGGGCAAATATATTCGAGTTTTCTTGGTCAAACCGTACCCTTAAACTACTACCGTTAACGGAGAAAACCGATCTCTCGGTTCAAACTTCCAACACGGAACCACCACAGCAAGCCACCAAAACTATCACCGATCATCACCAACAAAAACAACCGCAAACGACCACCACCGAAACACCACAACTTCCATCCACTACACCACACCGAAACCTCACCGATCACCATCACCGATCACCACCTACACCACAACCGATCACCATCACCGATCACCGATCGATCACCATCACCGATCACCACACCGAAACCTCACCCATCACCGATCACCACCTACAACAACAACCGAAATCCACCACCGTCACACCACAACCGAAGCCTACTCCTACCGAATTAGCCCCACTTCGCGGCTTTTTGCTAGCAACCAAAGATACTTCCACCACCCAACCGACCACCACACCCATCCGTTAAACCCCTTCTTGACGAATTCCATGATCTTATACCATCCATCACACCACCTTCTCTTCCACCATTAAGGGATATTCAACACCAAATCGACCTTATACCGGGAGCTAATTTACCAAATTTACCTCACCACAAGATGAGCCCTCAGGAACATAAATTACTCCAGGAACAGGTAGAGGATTTATTATCTAAAGGCTTTATTCGGGAAAGCCTTAGTCCATGTGCAGTCCCGACACTTTTGGTTCCAAAGAAAGACGGTACATGGCGTATGTGTGTTGACAGTAGAGCTATCAACAAAATTACCATCAAGTATGGTTTTCCAATCCCTCGTTTAGAAGACATGCTTGATCACCTCACTGGGGCTACAATTTTTTCCAAAATCGATCTAAAATCAGGTTATCACCAAATAAGGATTAGAGAAGGAGATGAATGGAAGACCGCTTTCAAAACAAAGGAAGGACTTTATGAATGGTTAGTAATGCCTTTTGGCCTCTCTAACGCTCCTAGTACTTTTATGCGTTTCATGAATCAAATTCTTAAACCTTTTTTGAACAAATTTGTGGTCGTTTACTTCGATGATGTCCTCATCTTTAGCAAATCAAGAAACGATCACTTAGACCATATTCGAGCAGTTTTTGAGGTTATGAGACAAAACTCACTTTTCATGAATATTCCCAAAAGTTTTTTCTTCTTGGATGAAGTTTATTTTTTAGGTTTCATTATCAGTAAGAGCTGTATGAAAGTTGATCCCGCTAAAGTCCGAGCTATTTCTGAGTGGCCTATTCCATCATCACCGTCAGAAGTTCGTAGCTTCAATGGTTTGGCCTCTTTTTACAGACGTTTTATTCGGGATTTGAGTACGGTTATGGCACCACTTACTGATTGCTTAAAGAAGGGTAAATTTTTATGGGGACCTCAACAGGATGAGAGTTTCTCTACAATTAAACAAAGATTATGTTCAGCTCCAGTCTTGACATTCCCAGATTTCTCCAAACTTTTTGAAGTGGAATGTGACGCTTCAGGTTTAGGTATTGGAGCAGTACTATCTCAACATAAAAGACCTATTGAATTTATGAGTGAAAAATTAGGGGACGCAAGACGAAAGTGGACGGTCTATGAATCCGAATTTTATGCCCTATACCGAGCACTACGTCATTGGCAACGTTTTCTCCTCGGGGTAGAGTTTGTCCTATATACGGACCATAAAGCGTTACAAACACTTAACGATCAAAGAACCGCGGACCCTATGCATATGAGATGGATTTCGTTTATTCAACGTTTTAACTTCGTTATCAAGCATAAATCCGGGTCTTCTAACACAGTAGCCGACGCCCTTAGTCGGAGAGCTAGTCTGTTAACCACCATGACCGTTCACGTTCCGGGGTTTGAATTATTACCCGACCAATATAAAGATGACCCCGATTTTGGTCCAATTTGGGATTCATGCAGTCAAAATCGTTCTTCAGGTGAGTTCTTTCTCTCCTCCGGTTTTTTATTTCGTGGTAATCAGTTATGTATTCCTATCTCTTCTCTTCGAGAACATATTATTCGAGAATTACACAACGAGGGCCACGTAGGACGTGACAAGACATTCATGTTAGTTTCGGAAAGATTTTATTGGCCTAAGCTCAAAAGAGATGTCTCCCGAATTGTCGAACGTTGCTATGTTTGCCAATCAAGTAAGGGCAAAACACAAAATTCAGGCCTTTACTTACCGTTACCCACTCCGGGAACTATTTGGGAAGATTTATCGATGGATTTTGTTCTTGGTCTTCCCCGTTCTCAGAAAGGACGAGATTCAATTATGGTAGTCGTTGACCGTTTTAGCAAGATGGCTCACTTTATTCCATGCAGGAAAACTGACAATGCTTCTAATATTGCTAATTTATTCTTTTGGGAGATTGTTCGTCTTCACGGGTTACCTAAAAGTATCGTCTCTGATCGAGATGTGAAATTTCAAAGCCACTTTTGGCGCTTTTTATGGAAGAGACTCAATACTAAGCTTAATTTCAGTAGTACTTGTCACCCTCAAAGTGACGGTCAAACGGAAGTTGTCAACCGTTCTCTTGGTAACCTACTTCGTTGTATTATCAAAGATAAAGGTATCAATTGGGAAACCGCTATTCCTCATGCAGAGTTCGTTTATAATAGCACCGTTAACCGTACTACCCGAAAGACACCTTTTGAGATCGTATACACCTCTCGGCCGAACCATGTGGTCGACCTCGTCCCTCTCCCTTCTATTGCCGAATTCGACCCTCATGCCGACACTTTCGCTTCTCATATCTTAGCTTTACATGATGAGGTTCGTCATAATATTTCCTTGGCCAATTCGTCCTACAAGGCGTCCGCCGACCGTCATCGTGTTCATAAAGACTTCATAGAAGGTGATTTGGTAATGATTTATATTTCAAAGCAACGTACTCCCGTGGGTACTTTCAAGAAGTTAGGCCAAAAGAAATTTGGTCCTTTCAAGATTCTCCACAAAATCAATGATAATGCGTTCGTGATTGATCTTCCATCGGATTTCAATATTTCCAACACTTTTAATGTTTCCGATATTTATCCATTTTTTTCCGGACGAACCAATTTATGGAGACACCACCTTGAGGGCAAGTTGTTCCGCGGAGGGGGAGTATGATGGCGGCCATCCTCCTATGGGCTTCACGGCTAGCCCAACTATAGGCCCACCGGCCTAGAAGTTATATTATTATAAAGTTTCCTATTTTATTATTTAGGGTTTCTATGTTTAGGAATATTAGCAATCAAGGAAAGTAATATTAGTAGTTATCTTGTTTCCCACTTTGAGTCTAATTAGGAAAGCATAATCTCTATATAAGAGAAGTTCAGTTTATCTTGTAAGACATTGAATTGAGTTATAAACAAATCCCTTGATTGCATCTTCTTTCTTTACAGTTATTTTAGTTTATCTTTAGTTATTTCTTCTCTCTCTTCTTAATTCTAGTAATGGATTCTAATGTTATTTCGCTTCCGCAACAATCTACATCATTAGGAATCCTTAAGATTCAAGAGTCCTAGGATTCGTGGTAGCCAAATAGACCAAGGATTCATGATTCCTACCAAAACCCACTTTTGATAGGAATCGTACTTCAGAATCATTACATATTCTAATTGGAGACTTCTAAAAAAAGTGATGGGTGGTTTAGTTTTGTCGCATAATAACATATAAAAATGGAGACATAGCATAATCAATTGGAGATTGTGAAAAGATTACAGCGTGGAGCAATAATATGTGGTTCTTTTCCTTGATTTGTCATGCAGGTAGGGGTCTCATGTAACGCATGTTAGAAAAAAAAATATTTAGTATTTAAGGGAGGTTTTGAACCCTTAAACTCTTACAAATAAACTAGACTCGCAACAGCTAACAACAGAGCCACAACTTAAATCATCCTAATAAGTTTGTTTAGAATAAAATTGTTATTTCGAAACGACTATACAAAACCCAAAACGTGAGGTTTTTTATTATGTTGGACCTAAAACAGTCGCTTTGGTGGCTTTGGACTCAGGTCGCCTCTGCGGAAGAAAAACCCAAAACTGATAAGCTTAAATTCTTACTTGATATAATCTACCAGACTTATGTCATTCGAGAATGTTCTTCAAATTCATTGTTAATCTCTAATGGAAGACCTTCAAAATGATAGGTTCCTTCACCAATTTGTTAGAATAGCATTTACTCACATGTTTATTTCCCTATCTATGTGTGTCAATTCTAAACTACTGTTTGACCGGTTAGTTATACGTCTACTCTAAAAACTCGAACATTATAAAGATTCAATTTACACTCGAGTTGGAATCCATATTTATAATTTCGTCTTTAGAGGTATGAATGAAGTAAAGTAAGAGTTAACAAGTAGATAGATGATAAATTCTCAAATATGAAATGGACCACGAAATTGAGAAATTGAGAGCCACTTCCGAAAAGTCAAATGGCCTTGGTTCACCGTCCAGAATTCAAGGCCAATTTCGTCAACTAAAATAAATTAACCATCAGACGTTTATTGCCTTGAAAAAACCACCCACCGAATCTGACAAGGAGAGTAATAACATCGATACGTTCCCCACTTTCCAACATTATGTTTCCAGTTATACCCTCCAACAATCTTCTCGGAAACCCTCAAGAAACTACAAGTTTGCACCATTGCCGAAGCAAAAAACTGTACTTTGGTTGGCATCCTTGAGATTACCCATTTTGATTTCTTCTCTCTTTCCTTGAAACCACATCTCTCTCTCTCTCTCTTTCTCTCCTACTTATACCCTCCTCCCCATTCATCCCAACCCATCTGAATTCTGATTGATTCTCTTGTTTCTCTATCTACAAATTAAAGATCTAAACATGTCAGCAATGAAAACCCTTGATTTTGAAGATTACTTGCCTACAATGGCTGATAAATTGGGTGGAGAAGGTTTAATTAGTGAACTCTGTAATGGGTTTCAATTATTAATGGATAGAGAAAAGGGTATGATCACATTTGAGAGTTTGAAGAGAAATTCAAGTTTATTAGGTTTACAAGGATTGAGTGATGAAGAATTGAAGAGTATGTTGAGAGAAGGAGATATGGATGGTGATGGAGCTCTTAATCAAATGGAATTTTGTGTTTTGATGTTTAGATTAAGTCCTGATTTGATGGAAGAATCTGAGAGATTGTTAGAACAAGCTTTGCAAAAAGAATTCCAAACTTAATTATTGTTACTCTGTTTATGATTCATGAAACCATGATAGGATTAAATTGTTGTTAAATACTACTTAAATTAATGTCACTTTCTTCCATATAATCGCAATTATGGTATGCCCAATTTCCGAATAATTTTCGTGTCTGTCCGAGGGACCTGGCCTGTAGGACTCATGGGTTAGGTTAGTGCTGTCGGCTCGGGACTTCCTATCCGTGTATTATTTTCCAAAAGATCAAACAAAATGAGACAGAGAGACTACTTAGACAATAGATAGAAACATATGTGATTTTTTGTAAGCAGTTCACAAGTTTTTTTCAGAGTTTTTTTTGTTCCAAAATAAAAAGAAATAATAGCTTAACATGTACCATTTAGGGCACATGAGTTCAGGTTCGACAGCGTGCGACTCCGCCCAAGTTAAAATCTCTTTCTCATGAACCAAAACTCCATTTAGCCACTTGAACTAGATCCAGTTTAGTTCACAATGACAAATAATTCGAACTAAGCAATCTAAGAATACATTGAAAGGTTAAGCAAAAGCGTCAAAAAATTTTGATCTAATTAAAATTCATCGTTGATTAAACAAAAAGAGATCAAGTCGGAGTAAAGAGGGTAATCGGGAAGATTGAACAGAATTATTGAATGAGCATTAATAGGTCTTGCTTAGACTTTGCAAGCTTATCTCCTAAGGTGCTACGTTGCCTATGTACAAAAAAAAAAAAAAAAAAAAAAACTCTAAAACGGAGCATGATCTGAAATACAGTACAAAATGCGAGCAAGCTGAGTGAGCTTTGCTAATCTCCTTCAATGATTATCCTTTGGTAAACTTGGCTGATTGACTAGCTTGTTGTGTGGTGAAAGCTCCCCCCTCATCTACTGCCTGACACGATGAAGTGTTGATGGAACCAGCAAGCTTTAATTTGATGGGAATGATAAATGCAAAGTCTACAAATTCACAGGACTTCTGTGATTTGTTCATGTCTCAATATTCTTAAGTTGAAGCATTGGAAAGATTGACCATTTATAAAAGTAGTAGAAACCTTATATCAGCAACAAGTCAATATGTCCGAGTGGTTAAGGAGACAGACTTGAAATCTGTTGGGCTTCGCCCGCGCAGGTTCGAACCCTGCTGTTGACGTCATTTTTTATTTTTATGTCTTCACTTGAGATGAAGAAATGTCATAGACAGACGTATGTATGTAGAATTTCTATCCATATTGGCATATTGGTTTATTTTGTTCTGTTTTTGCTTAATTTGAGTGGGACTAATCAGTTATTTTTTTTTTTATCAACCCAATCATACCGGTATTTTCATCGGTGGCGTGCAAATGTGACTATTCAAACTACGTTTGGTTGGTAAACATGGACCACTATTTAGCAAGGTAAGGGATTTATCAATAGATGTCATAGTTCTCGACCGATGGTTTAGGCTATCACTAGTTATCGAACTTATCACATCTATGATGTATCAAATGTCAAATATCACGACGTACGTAGATCGTAGTCGTCTTCCAAAAAAAAAAAAAAGGTTGGTAGAGCTTACATTGCCCTAGTCTCACAAAAGGCTGTCATTCAGGGAGAGGGAGAGAAAGGGCAGGCTGTCATTCAGGGAGAGGGAGAGAGAAAAAGCAGACTGCAGCGGGCCAAAGTTATAGATCAGAAGCTCTTCAGAAACATCTATAACTTTGTTCTTATATAGTGAAATCATCTCAGCATTTTCAACATGGAGTAGGTGTTTACGAGTTACGACCTAACCACGTCAATGCATCTCTGATGTTCTTTTTTTTTGTTCATTATCCTTGTCTGGTTTCTTGTCCTCCCTAATGACAGTATCTACTTTTAGCTTAATCCATGTTAGAATTTAGTCAGTAATGAATTGTTCCTGTGTGGGTTAGACTTTTGGAATACACCCCATCAGCAGTTCTATGAAGTTTCTTTTTCATAATCTCAAAACTGAAATACAATGAACCTGAAGGGGAACATTCAACATATGAAGTAACATTTCATAATATAACACTTTAAAAGTGACGGTCGAATATAATCGACTAAACGCTCATTAGGTTAACAAAAGTTTAGGACAGACTGATGGGTTTACCACAGAGTTGCTCTACTTCCCTCTCTAGAAGTTCCAATAAGTTAGCTTTAGTCCGCCGATAGACCCAAGCTTGACTACTACTTTCCCAATCAAACCTTGACGGACCACTGAAACAAAAAAACACACACATTTCTTAATTTAGATTAGACACTAAGAAGCCACCAAACCAAAGGTTGACGATAATTATAATAATAATAACAGTGACTACTAATATAGGAAATTAGCTTCTGCTACACAAAATAGTCAATGACAGACAACAGCCCTTAAGATCACCCTTCAAACGATGTAAATAAAATAGCTATTTTCAGAAGTAGAGTTGGCAATGAGTTTAAAACATGTATGGGATTCAAAATCAAGAGAATATAAGGGACGAAGTAGCTTTGAAGGAGTACGCATCAACCAGTGAATACACAAGGGTAGTGTTTGTTTTTGTTCAAAGTAGGATCTGATATGTGATTCGGGGACCAAATTGACTCAAGTCAGATTTCAAAACGTTTGTTTTATCTAACTCGTCTTAATGGCTGATCCGGGTTGACTTTGGTTTCATTTGATTCAGTCAGAGAAAAAAACAAAAACATCACGTAACTTGCTAATTATCCAATCAAAACGTTTCTCAACTACTGATTGATATGTTAAAGCACCACATTAGAAAGTTCAGAAAAATATCATTCGGTTATTTTCGGTTTAGCACTACAGATCTAATTATTCGATAAGTACCTTAGAGGGGAAGACAACCAAATCTGCCTATTTGGTGTTTGCTTGTTCAAGACGTACGTGCCCAAGCTGCCGAGCTTCAAGGTTAAGACTTGGTTCTGCCACATAAATAAGCACGCTCTCGCTAAATTCAATATTACACAATAAAAAAGTTTTTAGAAATATATTTCTATATATATACACAATCAATTATTCTCACCCCGTAATCTACATCAAAGCCATCAACTTGGATATCGTCTCCATATTCCTGTCAGACAGCAAAACTTTAGCAACTATCATTACATGAAAAAGCTTATACGGAGCAAAGAACAAGAGTTTGGCAAAAAACTCAAAAGTAAAAAAATGGGAAAGAGGAAAAAACTTCCCTAAACTTGAGGGCGAAAATGCAAATATATCCAGATGTACCAAAAGTTATGCACTTATGTGTTAGAGAAAAGGATAATTAGGTGATTCCCGACCAACTCTACATTAATACATTCTTCAAAAAAAATGAAACGTTCATTACCTCAAGTTTCTCCTGAAGATTCTCAATTGTGGTGTCTGCTATCCTATGGAATTCATCCTCCTGTAATAGCGAACTGCACTTCCAGCATTAACCATATGTTAGAGAAAATCGATATTGGTAGCGCTTGATGAACTGCAAAATCAACAACCCTATTCGTTCATAATTTACGCACCTATAATCTACAGGGGCTGGAACCTGTGTCTCGTCAAGATTCAATGGTCGCGAGCAGAAACCCCGAGAAGATACTGTGGAAGTCCTGCGATCATTTTGAGGCGGTGTGGAAGGTTCGCGAAGATGTGGAAACGAAGATGAGAATAGCAGCGAAGTTGGATGAAGAAATGCGGATTTTAGTGTTAGTAGCCTTCTGGCTAAACACCTTGAAGACGAAAATGACGACATTTTTAGGTTTAAAAGGACATGAACTCTTTCTCCTGTTTCTGGTGTTAACCAACTAGGAAGTCCGTCTATATATTCCTGCATGAGAAGAGAAAACACGATACTTTCTTTCAGAAGTGTTTCGCCTCTGTAGTAGCTTCAAAATTATTTCCCTAGAAATCGATAGTGTCTCTGATAGGCTCAAGTAAAAAAGTAGAAGTTTTAAATATATACTTTCTACTATCTAGAAAGCGAATTTAGAATTGATAACTGTCTTGCACAAGTTCCTCATGCTGCAAAGCTAAATAGAGAGTTGCCATTTTGCACTTTTTCCACTAGAGATGCTATAAATATACAGGTACAAATACTTGAAACCCATCTCCACGAAAACTCCAAAATCAATTCTCAGTTAAAATTTCAAACATGAAATGAAAAAGATTAGTAACAAAGAAGGAAAGGATTATAGATACTCCACATTGAGTCTATTTTCGGGAAATAATAATCCACTAATATAGTAATAAGACAATCTTTTTTTTTCCGGCGAAGGCAAGCAAGACTGTATCTCAAACAGCATTCTCATCTTTCTCCAATTAAGTGTTTTCTTATTGAGAAGTGAAGAAGCAAAAAGTTATAGATTTGAATATCTTAGTTCTTCATCAAATTAAAGAGATTATGCTAGAATCTTTGTTTCTCAGCAAACTATATAACATAATTTGGTTGTGAAATTTTAACAAACAGATAGGAAACAACAAATTCATATGTAATTAATACGTCAACAACAATTTTAGAGTATTAGCTAGTAAAAGGCTTCATTGACCTCCACATTAAGCTTTTCTAATACTTGTTTCTGAAACATAATTGAAAAATCCAAATCAAGTGAAAGGGTTACCTGGTACGCAGATCGCTCCGGTACGTGGTACGGGTACCGGTACGCGGAACGCTACCATGTGAGTATCGGGTACGCTAGGGGTAATATACTTCTCCGGTACGCCATTTTCGAGTTCAGTACGTTTTGGACTATTTTTCATAGACAATAAATACTCTCTTTGATGCATTTATAATAGATACACCTATTCTTAGACATCATTTCTCCATCAAACTTACAATCTAACAAGCCAACTAGAAAAGTTCTTGTGATTTAACTATCCAATTAGTCGAATTTATAGTTTTCCACAAAGATTTTAGGTTAATTAAGACTAACACTAATTGTGGAGTACTGGATCGCGAACCCACCCAAAAAGGGTACAAAATTCGGGTACGGTGAATCGGGTACGCGGTACGTAGGGTGGAGGAGAGTATCTGGTAACCCTCAAATGAACCACTAAAACACCCAAACCAGATAATATTGATCCATTTATGAATCCTACCCCTCACAAGAGAAAAAGGTTGAATTACTAAAGAAACCCTAGTTGGCACAGGGGCGGAGCCAAAATTTCAACTTAGACGAGGCTAAGCTTTAACTTCACAGTAACCAAAAATTTTAACGAAAAGTCACAATAAGTAAGTTTCTACTGATGCGTGTCATACACGTAAAAGTGTTCTTTAAAGATAATTTCGAGTGATAACAATATATTCTTAACAATGCAATTCATTTATGTAAAATTTCTTAATACAAGAATTTAATTAGTTCACGAGAATTAACCTGCTGAGCGCCCAAAAATGGTCTCTTTTTTTTCCCTTTTGCACAAAAATTTGAACTTATCTAAGATTCATAACTTACAAGAAAGTAAGAATCATAACTCGTAAATCATAACCATCAATAGACAAACGAACATCGACTAAGAAAGTACGAATTATAGTTCATCAATCATGACATCAATCACTGAAATCTTTAATTTGTAATTTCTAACCTTCAAGTAGGCTCCAAACAAAAGCTTAAAAGAGGAATTTTGGGGTACAACCTAAACCATCTCCAGTGGAGATTCTCCACAATCAATTTCTTGATGAATTTCTTAAAAGGGAAGGCAAAATTAAATCTAAAATCTGAGGAACAAGGATCAATGATCTCTATGAGTCAGACCATTCAGATTTCAGTTTACAAATTACACATCAAAGAGGTTAGAATCATATCAACTAATAAAGTATTGTGTACTCACCAGAAATCTGAGTATCCCAACGTTGGAGTGTTCCAAAACTGCAAGCAACCGAATCCTTGAGAGAGAAAGTGAATATTGCAGATAAAACCCTAGCTATTGTCGACTTTTGTTTTTGAGAAAGATTTGAGAGAAAGTTCAACTTGAAGGACTCACCAGATATACCCTAGTACTCGTTGCTCACTTCCATTTGCTTTCGTCGGATCCTCCCTGCTGTTGTCGATTTGAGAAGTTGAAACTCTCCCTTCCCCAAATGGGCAAATTGAAAAAAATGGTTATTTCTTTTTTGGCCCCTTAATTTGTGACTAGCTCCTTTAAGCCTTTAATTTTCATTAATTTAAAAAGAGTTAATTCCTATATGGCCCCCTACTTTGTGACCAGCTTCCTTTATGGCCCCCAAATTTCTGTAAATTCAAATATGACCCCCTATTTTCATGGAAATGTCATAACTACCCTTCCCATTAATATAT
>BEHA01000254.1:490142-540077 GCA_002897215.1 Eschscholzia californica subsp. californica
ATTTTCCGGCCGGCGACCTTCATACTTAAAAAATTTTTTTTTTTTTTTTTTTTCACTCATCTCTCTCTCTCTAAAAATTCCGGCGAAGGGGGTTTCCCTTCGCCGGAATCTGGTCTGTTGAAGTAGGTTTCTGGTCTGTTGAAGAACAGACCGATTTGGTCTGTTCTTCAACATATTCATTACTATGATCAAAATTCCTCTTCCATTAATCAACCCATTTTTCCATTCTCCAACATATTCATTACCATTTCTCCATACATATCTACCTTGACCTTCCTGTAAATTTCTTTTCCATAAACCCTCATAAAAATCACCATTAACATAACTTTTCTGACCATACCCATGTTTCCGATCAGAAATCCATGATCCACGATAAGTATCACCATCTGAACCAATAAAAGTACCAAATCCATCCATTCTACCAGATTTAAATTCACCTTCAAAAGTAGCTCCAGATGGCCAAGAAAACTTACCCTTACCTGAAGCTTTACCTTTTCTCCAATCACCTTCGTACATACAACCGTCGATCCAAAGATATTTTCCGGTACCGTGAGGTACGTTACCTACGAAACTTCCTGTATAGAGATCTCCGTTTGGAAGAACTTTTTCTACGTTGTTTGAGCTTGTTGATTCAACTGTAGCTGATATTGTTCTAACTAGGGTTTTCGTTGTTGTTGTTGTTGTTGTAGGGGTTACTCTTCTTATACTACCAGCTTGAGATCTACTTCTTCCTGCAACAATAAATGGTGGTGGAACAACTAATAACAAAGGTTCAGTTTCAGTTTCTCTCTCTATTTCTTCTTCGTCTGATTTCTTCTTCTTGTTGCTATTACTATAATCTTCGTTACCTATTGATTCTCGCATCTCTTTGTTGAAGAACAGACCGATTTGGTCTGTTCTTCAACAGACCTGGTCTGTTCTCTTGAAGAACAGGCCGATCTGGTCTGTTCTTCAACAGACCAGATTCCGGCGAAGGGAAACCCCCTTCGCCGGAATTTTTAGAGAGAGAGAGAGATGAGTGAAAAAAAAAAAAAATTTTTTTTTTTTAAGTATGAAGGTCGCCGGCCGGAAAATTTTCCGGCCGGCGACCTTCATGAGAGTGCTGATTGGAGAGAGAGAGAGAGGTGAGTGAAAAAAAAAAAATTTTTTTTTTTTTTTAAGAGTGCTGACTTGGAGAGAGAGAGAGAGGTGAGTTGGAGAGAGGTGACGTGGAGAGAGATGAGTGGTGGAGAGGGAAGTGAGGTGGAATTTAGGTTTTTGTTTTTAATTTTATTTTGAAAATATATTAATGGGAAGGGTAGTTATGACATTTCCATGAAAATAGGGGGTCATATTTGAATTTACAGAAATTTGGGGGCCATAAAGGAAGCTGGTCACAAAGTAGGGGGCCATATAGGAATTAACTCATTTAAAAATGACTCCCTTTTCGAATAACTGTCAGTTAATTTTGACAATTGATTTTTTTTTATTTTCCTAATTACTCTTCATCTTAAATTAGTAGTTTTTTTAAATTTCCTTTTCTTTCGCCTTCTTCCCTAAATTTTTCTTTTCCGAAATTTTCTTCCCCACCCTCACTTAGTGGTGGGAAATCTGGAAGACCGCTACAAGACCTGTTCGTCCGAGAGAAAAAAGCCCGTGGACTCTCGAGGATCAAAACGGTCACTACCCGACCGCGCCGAAAGAGTAGGTGGGCCGGTCTAGGTCAAAATTCCATATCGGGAGATCGTCCGCTAACTGACCGTTTCAAATAGACCGAATGACCGACCGTTTCAAATGGACCGAATGACCGTGGGCACCCAAGAGTTTTGTGATGTTGTAGGTACTTGTTATATTTGGAATGATGCCAAGATGCTATGACATTGTTTAAAAAAAAGATGTTATGGCATTCAATGATGCGGGCATGGATGCAATCCCATAACATTTGATATGCAGACTTCCACACTTGTGACATTTTAATGGTGCCTAGTGCCACTGTTGCATCTTTTGTTATTCATTTTTTTTTTGCATTGATTTTGTTATTCATTTTTTGATAGTTCACTTGTATAATTTGACATATTTTGGATTTATCTTTTTGTAAACAAGGTCAATATGTTGATCTGATGTTATTTTGATGGTTTGATATGGTTTTGTCGTGGAGCTAACCTTGAATCAATAACATATTATCCAAGGATGTGCTTTGTCTTGGCGCTTATAGTGGCAAACAATATATATTATCGGGGAATGTGAAGGTAAATTCAACGATAAACACACGTCTTAATTATATCTTGCCAAATGATGGTCAAATTTATTTTTATAATTATTTGTGTTTTTTTGGTTAATTTTTTTTTCATTTGTAACTTGTTGTTTTATTTGTCTAGTAATGAAAATGATTTATAATTTTTTGCAAAATTTTAATTGGAAAGCCTCGACCGAGATCGTCTGGTGTCCGACTGACCCGATATAATGAACGGTCTTGGACAATCAATGGACAAATAATTCTTGTAAGTGACCGCCTGAGTAAATAGGTGGTCACCAACATTTTATGTCCGAAACCGACCGATCCGATGAATTTAGAATCCGGTACCGGCTGACCCGAACCGATTTCCACCCCTCACTTAATTCCCCGACCTCTTACACAATTTAAAGCTCTCATTTTTAAACCACTTGAGTCCCTTCTCCCTCAGAAACAAACTCACAATAATGTCAATCCCTTCAAATTATCTTTCCCCATCCTTCTCTTTCTCAACAACAGCACCCCAAGATCCGCTAGAACCACCACCACCAATAGTTTCAATCGTGGAAATAGTCTATACTTCAAATGTTGTGCCCACTTATTTTTAATCACAATGTGCATTTTTGAAGCACGAGACAAAAGATCAAGGCCTTTCAGTGTTAAAGGCCATCAATGGGAAGTATAAGATGGAGGTCTTCTTAACCACACGTGGCAATAACACTTGATGTAGCTAATTTTCATTGCATCTTCTTCCATTGGCTATTTCTCTATCTATAAAACTATTTCTAACTCATTCCCTTACCTTTGATTCCATGTTTACTCATTTGATGACTCGGCCGTTTAAGGACTCATTTCCACCTGGGTTCATGTCGCTCTCGATTAAATAATACCATTTAACAGGTAAAGAGAAGGGTCCGTGGGTATATAGACCAAAATAATATTCAAAAAAGGTTTATGATCCAATCTTCCCAAAACATGGATATTTAGTCCTTTTACATTATGGACATAATAACCCATTCTTTATGAGAGAACTACCGTCCATGTCCCTCCTACAAAAATCAAGGGATTTTTAATTTTCTAGGGTGAATTTGGAATGTTTCTAATGTGGGCGTGATTTAGGAGATTTAAAGCAACTAACGTATAAATCCGAAATTGATTTTTCTCTATCTTCAAACCGTTTTGGAAAGCAAATCTATTTCCAAATCAATTCAAAACAAAAATCGTAACCAAATCAATTTTCTCTCTCTTTACATATTTGGAAACCAAATCAATTTTCTCTCTCTTACTATGTAAATTTTTTTCGATTCAAATCAATTTTCTCTCACTTAACTTTCAGATTTGGAAATAGTATATTTTCTAGGATCAATTTAGCGTGATTTGGGGGTTAATATAGAAAACATATATATCACTTTCTCTCACTTAACTTTCAGTTTTGGAAATAGTATATTTTTCTGGGAACATTAAAGCAACATATATTTTCGTTTTTACTCATACATAAATACACATAGAATATAAATTATGAAACAAATACGTAAATTATGTATTATTTATGACGAGGAAACCATCATTTGTCAAGTATACAACATAATTTATCAAATGTATGTGGGTCTTGTTCAATAAATTACACACAATTTCTTTTACATTACACATAATTTCTTTTACATTACACATCCTTAACATTCTGTTACAAAAAAGAAGTACAAAATCTTCTTTGGTTCAAAAATGGTGCCCATCCATGTACTCTCCATTAGTTTCGTTGACTCACTTTGATTTGATGATTCTCTTTGAAATTTCATCTGGTATATCAAATCTACACACATAAATACACATACATTAAAGAAAAAAAAATCATATATTCTATTATAAACTACATGTACGGTTTCGTAAATTATATATAATGTTTGTCAAATTTTGATAACATTTGAAGGTTTTGAGTAGTTTGGTAAACTTATCAAGGCTACTGTTTTGGGTGAAAAGTACACGTAATGGTAAATAAATAATACACAATTTATGTGCACTTATACGTAAATTATATACATAATGGTAAGAACATGAAGATATACGTTAATTATATATACTTTATTGCAAAGTACACGAGATTTGATAGTAAAGCGAAGTATTTCTACTAATGAAATGAGTACTGTTTTGGTGTTAAAGCACGGGTAATGTTCTATAAATTACCCATAATTTACGATAAAGTACATGTACTGTAAATTCTGTTATGAATCACCCTACGAAAGAACAAATATTTCATAAATCCGTACGGATTGAAAACCACATCTGCAGAAAAAAAATGAGAATATCATTAAGCTTAAACTACAAATCTAAAGATATCTGCTATGATGATTGATTGCAATAATGTCAAACTCGAGTTGAAGGATTAAACATCAAAATCAAATACATAAATGAAATTTTAAGAGAGAGAAAGAAAATAAACATCAAACATTCAATTGATGATTGATAATCTGATCTCACGAAATATCAGAAACAACAGAAGATTAAACATAGATCTAAAGAAATATGATATTATCACTGGATGCA
This sequence comes from Eschscholzia californica subsp. californica, assembly GCA_002897215.1. Lineage (NCBI taxonomy): Eukaryota > Viridiplantae > Streptophyta > Magnoliopsida > Ranunculales > Papaveraceae > Eschscholzia > Eschscholzia californica. The sequence continues at coordinate 494,896 of BEHA01000254.1, forward strand.
ATTATAACATACTAACTTTGAAGGAATCATTGAATAAGGAATAAACATAAAGATCTTAAACAGTTATGGAAATTTTAGGGTTTTAGTTATGAATCATTGAATAAGGAATAAACATAAAGATCTTAAACAGTTATGAAAATTTTAGAGAGAGAAAATAAACATCATACATTCGAAGTTAATGAATTAGTAAACAGATCTTATAGATATGTATCATAAATCTGATATGTTTTATAATAGAGCGAAATAATTAGGGTTTTAGTTATAAGAAGAAATATTAGATATTAACAATGGTGTTTATAAAGATTTCGAAAGTATTAAACCTGATAAATGATGAATTTGGACAGCAATATAATGTAGAAGAAGAAGATTTTCTTAGTTTAATGGAGGTTTGTCAACTAAATCGGTTTTAGAGAGATCAAATAAAGAGTTTCCGTTACTGAAAATAATGAAGATATCCTTCTTTGAATAGAAACATGATTGGAGAGAAATATGGGAGATAATAATGAAGATATCCTTACTTTGAATAGAAACATGATTGGAGATAAATATGGAAAAAGATATGCATAGATTTCGAATATAAATCAGTTATAAAATATGAAAAGGTTAGATTAGGGATTATGAAATAATATTTATTCTAGAGATTTGTGTTTTCTCTCTAGATGAGACCAAATGGACTAGATATCCATTTATATTATATTTTTGGTTTTAAAACCCTTTATAGGATTAGAGAGGATTATATCTACTATTAGGACCCGTTTTTTGGACTATAAGCCCAAAAATTCTAAAGAGAAATCATCACCATTGAAGATCAAAGCATTTTTTTTTTAGCTTGGAAAATCAATTCAAAAATCATTTTCTCCTTCATCTGTCATCAATTCCCCCAAATTCTCAACCCTAGCTATTACCGCTGGAAAATAATATATTCGTGTGAACATTTCATCCACATCATCGGTTGAATTTCCAAAATAAATCAGAACAAAACTTCATAATTATTATCGTCTTTCTCCTTTTGTTCATCTTCAACAAGGAAGCGCCCGAACTCATTACCTTGTTCACAATTGAAATTACTAGCAATGACCTTAATTATTTCATCAAATTAGAAGATAAAGAGATCGAGAAAAATAAAACCTAAAAGTAGTTTATTTGATGAAATCTTATCTAATGAAAACCTAGAGGAGGTTATAGTAATCCAACAAAAAAAAGAGGAGTTTATAGAGAGAAGACAAATGAGAATCAATTTCAGAGGAAAGGTAATAAGGGAAACAAAAACTAGGAGTTAGAGTTGATCAACGGTTTTATAAAAAGGAAGTTGTGTTTTGAATTTATGAAAAACATGGGTCAAAAACTAGGCGCCAAAAAAGAAAATAACCAAAATAATAAGCAGGTAAATACCTAAATTGCCCTTACATTTTAAAATAGTCTTTCACAAAAATTGATTTAAAATCACACAAAAGATTGTCTGCTCCTACTGGAAAACAAAGGGTGCTTCTAAAGGCACCGGGCCAAAAGGTTGTTAGCATCCGGAAATTTTATTGACTTGGGACAATGGTCATTGACCCGAGTTCTCTATAAGCACCGGTTTTTAATGTGGGTGACGTTCACCTTCGTTTGCTTCTTCCACCTTCTTCCTCCAAAATAGAAGGAATCCCAATTAATTTTTAGTTCTAAACAAAATCCTAGAAAACTACTAAGAAATAAAAAATACAGAAGAATTAATCCAACAATGAAAAGTACTAAGATATAAGAGAAATGAATTGAGTTCTTACCCTGAAAGTGAACTGAGTAGAAATGAATAAATAACACACCACCCAGTGACTGTGGAAGTAGTAATAGTTGAGTAATCAAAGAAATAAACAAGACTCATTCGTGATACTCGAGCTCCCACGATAATCGACATGAATATCCCAAGAGTAAGATAGTATAAACATTGCAAGCAACTTATTTGAAAAACTATAAGCCATGGATCCCATATAGGGATAAAACATGACTTCTTTACTTCTTCAGAATTCTTTGAAATCAGAACCTACCCTTTAATTTGGATCTCTAAACCCCATTAATCCTCTTTTGTTTAGTTCTGAATCTTTTCCAATTGCTCAAATCCCTTCAAATCTACGAGAACAAATCTCCTTTGTTCAAACCTCAAATTAAATTTTGAATCTAAATATTGAAATCGAAGATTATGCTATTAACTCCATGGATCGTGAACTGAATTTGGAAACCCCATAAAAAAGCATTTAAAAGCAACCCAATCTTGAAGAAATGAGAGATTTTAAAACGAAATTTGAAACCCTAGTATTCACAATTCATCAATCCCATTTGAAAGTTTGAAATTCCCAATTTGATTTAGATTTTGTGAGAGATGGCTGGAAGGGTTAGGTTTAAGTTGCCTTTGACCACTGCCTACATAGTTGTAAGGTGCTAACAGAGAAAGGAACAGTTGGGCTTGGTGTTAATAGAGATGGATGCTAACAGCCTTTCAGCTCGGTGCCTTTAGAAGCACTCGAAAACAAATTCTTGAAACAACTAGGAAAACCAAAATCTTGATCCAAAAAACCTACTAATCTTGTACAAAAAAAAAAACAACCTATTAACCAACTACCAACTACCAACTTGTGAAGTTGTGTTTTTATTTCTGTTGAGGAGAAACTGATAAAGCTGGTAGTCTCGATTCCCTTATGATTAATAATACCTTAGTAGAGATTCGAGAGGTTAGAGCATCTCCAATGCAACACTCAAACTCTAAATCTTACAGTGCCACATAGGATTTCTTAGAATTTTTCTTTAAAATCCATCTCCAATGCAAAACTCAACATGAATCTCTAAAGTGATGTGTCAAGATTTATTTTGGAGATCCTTAAGAGGACACTCTTAACTTAGAGTGCCCTCTTGAGGATCTCTAAGTGTCACATAAGCAAATCAATTAGTTCTAAACCAAAATATAGGTTTTTAGAGTTTCTCTTGAGTGTTGCATTGGAGAAGGTTTTGCAATAGAGTGTCTCTAAATGGCCAAATAAGAAAGAGACAATTTAGAGATCCATTTCTCACACTTGACACATAGGATTTTTAGAGTTTTTCTTGAGTCTTGCATTGGAGATGCTCTTAGCCCTAGTTCGAATTTTCTATTCGGGTGAATCACGAATGGAAGAATGAAAGCAATCCCCTTTATATAGGATCACAACTTAGGGGCACCCAAAATAATGTTCCTTACAAGAGATTTAGTCAATTCAATATTCACTTAAAACTCATTCTTATTTTAGTTTAAAATACTTGATTGTATTTTGCCGCATAATCTTCACCCCCACAACTTTAGAGAAAAGAAGAGAGGAGAGATAATATGTGGCAGTGGTCAGAGTGGTGGTGATCGGACATAGTAGTGGCGGTCGAAAAATGTAGGGGAATATGGTGAGAAAGATAAAGATTACGGGTCAAAAATCAATAAATTTTTAGACTAAAAAATAATAGAGTTAATTCCTATATGGCCCCCTACTTTGTGACCAGCTTCCTTTATGGCCCACTTTTTTTCGTAAATTCAAATATAGCCCCCTATTTTCAAGTAAATGTCATTACTACCCTTCTTAATTTTAAATTTAAAACATTTAAAAAACATTATTTCCACCTCACCCTTCTCTCTCTCTCCACCTCATCTCTTTCTACAACTCACCCCTCTCTCTCTCTCCAATTCACCTCTCTCTCTTTCCAACTCACCTCTCTCTCTTTCCAACTCACCTCTCTCTCTTCCACCTCACCTCTCCCTCTCTCTCCAACTCCCCTTCATCTTCTCCGATTAAGATCGCCGGCCGGAAAATTTTTCGGCCGGCGACCTCAAAAAAAAAAAAAAAAAATTCCTCTCATCTCTCTCTCTCTCTAAAAGCTCCGGCGAAGGGGGTTTCCCTTCGCCGGAGCCGTGAACAAACCATATCGGTCTGTTCACGGCAGACCTTTCAAGGTCTGTTCGTGAACAGACCAGATCTGGTTTGTTCACGAACAGACCTTGAAAGGTCTCTGCTTGTGAACAGACCAGATCTGGTCTGTTCACGGCTCCAGCGAAGGGAAACCCCCTTCGCCGGAGCTTTTAGAGAGAGAGAGAGATGAGAGGAAATTTTTTTTTTTTTTTTTTTTAAGGTCGCCGGCCGGAAAATTTTTCGGCCGGCGACCTTAATCGGAGAAGATGAAGGTGAGTTGGAGAGAGAGGGAGAGGTGAGTTGGAAGAGAGAGAGGTGAGTTGGAAAGAGAGATAGGTGAATTGGAGAGAGAAAGAGGGGTGAGTTTGTAGAGAGAGATGAGGTGGAGAGAGAGAGAGGGGTGAGGTGGAAATAATGTTTTTTAAATGTTTTAAATTTAAAATTAAGAAGGGTAGTAATGACATTTACTTGAAAATAGGGGGCCATATTTGAATTTACGAAAAAAGGGGGCCATAAAGGAAGCTGGTCACAAAGTAGGGGGCATATAGGAATTAACTCAAATAAATATGCATAATTCAATCATGATTTACTTGGAGACTTATTAAGACGCCCCAAAGAATCCACCTAATTCTCTTTTATTTGAAAATACTAGGCATAACCCGTGCCCCCGACACGGATCTTCCATCGAGTATTATATATTTTTTATCGTTGAAATAAACCTTTTGTTGTCACAATTGATCTTTTCTTGACAGAAACGAACCAAAACTAAAATATGTGTAAGTGTAAATTCCTAATCCAAACTATAAAATACAATCGTATTAAAATTTAAACAAAACTCATAATTGGTTGCGACCGTTATACAATTTGTAAAAATAATTTGTAACAAAATTATTATCATATACTTTTCATCAACTTCTTCAACTTTTCTTCAACCGTTTTTGACAATTCGATTGATTTTCACCTTTTCGATAAGAAATATATACTACGGTTTCATTTCTTTTTTATTCGATCTCCTCTTATGTCATGAAAATTTTGATTTGACAACGACACCGATTATTACCTTTTCAAGTACTTAAAAAGTACGTCTAGATTGATTCATGATTTTTCACCGAACATTTGGAGGTCCCACAATATAAAGTTTCTGAAATGCATAACAAATTGCAGACATTATAATCAAATTAGTTTAAACTAACTCAGAACTACATATTAAGGGATCAAATAAAGTATAACATGAATTTCGTGCAATCGAACCAAAAAAAATCTCTAACCTTTGTATTGTCGATAGTATAAACAAAATCTCGTTATAGCATAAATCTCAAATGAAACGTTCAAACATGAAGTACAAACACCCATTGATTAGAAAGACGAAAAATGTAATTATAAAATATGTTCATTAGTTGTAGATAAATACTGATAATGGACAAAATTATGCTACGAAAAAACTAAATTCCATCCTGCTCATCAATAGTTCGATTATACTAATGTGGACAATATTTTGTTTGCTTGAATACTTGATGTTTAATAGGTTATATCGAGATGGCAGAGAATTCAAGAAATAATGAATTTTTTGGAATTTAATCTTGTACCATGTCGTTCTAACAATCCTCACTAGCTAAACCATAATTGCAAACACCTTTTTATGGTTGCACTCATACGAGTAATGATAATACTCTCTAAGAGTTTAAATCTTCATTTACTGCTAAAAACTAATGAAGCATTGAGGAAAACAGAGGTTGAATAATCAGGGTCGTGGCTGACAATTTTGGGGGCCAGTGCCAAACTTTTATCGAGACCCTTTTATACAAATTCGATGTAAAAATATTTTTTTTACACGCGAAGTAATAAACACAAGTTTGAAATAATTTACTTGTAAAACGTTATAATAAAGCATTGATGAACCCGGATTAATGATGTGCTCTGTGATTGTCCTAACTAAATAAAAGTCTTCTAATTTGTATTGGATTTTATAAAAATTAGAGTTTCGATTTGAGTCCATGGGTATATAGACCAAAATTAATTTGATAATAGGTCTATAGACCATTCTTCTTAGATTATGGATTTTTGGTCCTTTTACAAGAAGGGTATAAAGTATGGCTAATTTATTGGGTAATACCAAATGTATCCCAAATAAAAAAACCCCGGGTTTTTTGAATTTACGAGGGTTTTAGGAAACTTTCCCAAAACCCGTGGGCGTGATTTGTGGGGGATCTTTATTCAGCCGAAACAGATTGGATACCAATCTTCATAAAGACACTTTCTCTCTCTAAACCTACTTCATTTGGGATTTCAATCGGTTTAATGTACCTTGATTTTAGGATAAATTTAGGAAAAAACGGTTAGATTCTCACGAAAATTTCTCTCTCTTCTATAATCTGTTTAGAAACAAAATCTAAACTTTCCCAAATCAATTTTCTCTCTCTTCTTTACAGATTTAATATGGAGATTTATTAGCCAAAAATATGGAGATTTATTAGAAAAAAAAAAGATAGAAACAAATCATAATTTCTCTCTCCTCTAAACAGATTTGGAAATCAAATTTTCTCTTTCCTATTATCTGAATCAATCTAGGATCAATTTAGCGTGATTTGGGGGTTAATATACAAAACATATATATCACTTTCTCTCACTTAACTTTCAGTTTTGGAAATAGTATATTTTTCTGGGAACATTAAAGCAGCATTTGTTTTCGTTTTTACTCATACATAAATACAAATCGAATACAAATTATGAAACAAATACGTAAATTATGTATTATTTATGACGAATAAACCATCATTAGTAAGTATACAACGTAATTTATCAAATGTATTTGGGTCTTGTTCAGTAAAGTACACATACTTTCTATTACATAACACATAATTTCTTTTACATTACACATCGTTTACATTCTGTTACCAAAAAATCGTTTACACTATATTGTCGAAGAGCATATGTAGTCTTGAGCAGGACAAACAACATTTACACTATATTGTCGAAGAGCATATCCAAATGATTTTGCACCACCAGGAAACAAATGACCAACTTCAGTAGCAAATTCCATAAGTAACAACAAAACTGCAAAAAGAAAACATATACATTTGTTAACAAAACAAACAATTTACTAGAAACGACATGTATAATGGAATAAATTATGCATACTGTTTGTTAAACTTCATAATGTGTTAGAAGACAAACATAACGTTATTCGAATCACAAGGTCACTGTTATGTGAAAAAATATGTATAATGTGCAATAAATTACATATAATTTTTGAAACATTTATTGTACTATAAACGGCAACTGTTTTGTGAAAAAAGTACGCGTAAAGTACATGTACTTTATATCCAGAGAAAACAATGAATCTTAATATACCGCAAATCTGAGTCCGTCAGTGAAGATGAATCTGATCTGAAAAAAACTTCAGTAATGATTAAACGAAAATCTTAAGATACATACCACGAAAATTGAAAGATATAGAACATACCTAGATTCAATAAAACATTAAATATGATATAAAGATCAAAGATTTCATTATTGATATTAAAATTTTAGAGAGAGAGAGAGAAGTTTAGACTTCCATTTCAGATCTATCAAAGATGGAAATATATATTATGAGAAAGATCTACAATTGAATCGTTTTTTCAGAAATAATACATAACAATTTGATACAGTTTAAAAAATTAATTATTAGATCTTAAAAATGAATCTAAATACAAAACAGTAATATCAAATACATGAAAATAAAAACGAAATCTTACAAATGAATGTTCTCATTATGATTTTAGCAAAAATAATTACCTTCAAGAATTGATCTTCGATAAGTTTAATGGAGATGAATGTAGAGTTCTGATGTTAATAGTGGTTAAACAACTAGGTTAATGTTCTTGAAAATGAGATATACTATATTACGGTTACATATTAGATTTGTTAATATTTCTTTCATTATAATTCTGATTGGAGAGAGAAAGATGGAAACAATTAAGGAAATGATATATACATGATTATTTTGGCAAAAACGGTTACAAAATATATGGAAAGGTTATAATAGGTATTAATAAGGATTAAATATTATAGAGATTTGATATTTCTCTCGAGATGAATACAAATGGACTAGATCTCTTTTATGATGATTAATTTGGTTTTTAAATCCTTTTTAGGATTATAGAGGATTAAATCTCCTATTAGGACCCTATTTTTGGTCTATAGACTCAAAAATTATTTCGATTTTTCTTCTTCATGCAATCTAAAATTAATGTTTAGAAAGATAGATTTATTGAGAAAAATTGTAAAAAAAAAAAGTCTCATATAAATTTGGAAGTGGGAGAAGCCAAAGAAAGAGTGAGAGAGTCGGGTGTCACATTTCAGAAAAAAGTTCAAAACATGCTTCCAATGGGTATAATTCACAAAAAAAAATTCAAAATATGCTTCCAATGGGTATTGAACCCATGACCTACGGTACACAAAGCAAGGAAACTTACCGACTGAGCCAGTATCCCTTTAGTGATGTAATGTTACTCTTCTTTTTCTAAGTCTTAATAAAACGAAACATACAGAACTAATGGGCCCCTTCAGGTGGTGGGCCCAGTGCGGGCGCCCTGCCCGCACTGGCCCATCCACGGGCCTGTGAATAATAAGATAAAACAGAGGGATATGTTCAACAAACTAAAAAGACGATTAGTGAAGCACATCATAGTGAAAATGAGACGATATGTTGAATGAGAAACCTACTTAACAAGATAAGACAATGAAAGTAAACTATTCAAGCATTTCTTAAAGAAACTCCACTGGACATGTGCTGCAAAGTAAACATAACAAAAACTAAAAACCTAGAAAGGAAGGCATGAATATGTGTTGCAAGGTACACATAACTGAAAATAAAAAGGGGAATTTGGCCAAAACTCCCTAAAAATTATGACTTTGGTTAAAAAAGATACATCAAAGTTTTTTTTTAGGCTTCACCTCCCTGGTGGCAATTATGTAATTTTCTATTTCAGTGAAAAGACCAACCTGGCCCTAGTCTAAGAAAATACCTTGCAAACACTTTGAACTGCCTTGCAAACACTTTGCATTGCCTTGCAAATACCTTGCAGAGCCTTGCAAACACCTTGCATATCTGGACTTCCTTCCTAACTGCAAACACCTTGGATAACCTTGCAAACACCTTGCAGAACCTTGCAAACACTTTGCACAGCCTTGCGAACACCTTGCATAACCTTGCAAACACTTTGCAGAGCCTTGCAAACACCTTGCATAATTTTTGTAAACACCTTGGATAGCCTTGCAAACACCTTGCACTGCCTTGCAAACACCTTGCAGAGCCTTGCAATGAGCTTGCAGTGCCTTGCAAACAACTTGCACAACCTTGTTATAACCTTGCAAACACCTTGCAAATAGTTGCAAATTATTTTTTGAATTGATTTAACATTGACTTTGTTACAAATTATTATATTTTGTCTAATAGAATGTTGTATCAAAAAACTAGCTAAAACCCCTACAAAATCATAATAGTCATTTTATAAGCTCTAGCACCATCTTTTTATATTTTTTCGAAAAACTTCTAGAGCTTTCATGAAATTTTCAATTTGAACATAAGCACTTATCTGATTGTCCAAGAACAAACATTCTCACGGGCATTTCATCAAACAACTTTTTAGCTATTTCAACCAACCCAAATCTTGTATAACTAACTAACATTGCATTCCAAGCTACAAGATATCTTTAAAGCATTTTATCAAACACATTCCTTGCATCAACTATACTTCCACAACTTCCATATAAATCCAACAAATAAGTTTGAACATAAACATTAAAACATCATAACTAGCATAGCAAAAAAAAATTACTTTAATCCTAAAGATTGAAAACTTGAAAATTGCAACTTTCTCTCTCTGGAATTCTTCACAAAAAACTAACTCAAAACTTTCAAGATCATCTTCAAACAACAATTAAAGAGATCCAATTACAAAAACCTAAAATATATTGATGATAAAAAAAATCAGGAAATCGTTTTCGACCTTATAGAATCAACTCGGAAAAATCGTCCAATCTACCACGCTCGCTTGATTTTTTTATTGGTAGAAAACAACTTCCTAGTTTATTAGAAATTTGTTCTTTTTGGTATTTTTTATTAGACAAAGGGTATTTCTGACCTTAAAAATGTGAGTGCCTACAAGAATGTCCTCCAAGAACATTTTGAGTATTGATCCAAGCTGCATTTTCAGACATTTCCAATCTATTGATCCAAGTGTGTCTTGATTAACTTCGTAGTTGAAAAAAGTTCTTTCAACCCCGTCAGTTGCAACCGGCAAAGTTAGTTACGCAACAACTTTATTTCCATAAATTTTGTGAAATGGGTGTAGTATATATTACATGAATATATAACCTTTTGCTACGACCAAAGCCGTAACTATAGAACTTATTTTTCATTTACGAACTACCCGTAACCGAGAATTTGTAGCTAAAATTCATTTGCGACGTCATCATTGGTCATTTGCCATTTGTCAAAGCTAAAGCTTATTTGCTACAAATATGGGCCGCACCTCCTTGAATCTGTCCGACTCTCATGGGAGACAGTAAAGTTCTTGGTTATTCTCGAAAGAACCCCCCAAGCACTCAACCTACGTGAGCAGCCAAGCTTGTTTCGTTTTTCTTCTCAATGTTTGTACTGATCATAGAAAGCTATAGCGTGACAGTAGCAATACTATATATATATTAATGGATCGCTACCGATCATAGAAAGTTATAGTGTGACAGTAGTAATACTATATTAACTTAGTATGGATCGCTACCACGGGGTGCTCCGTGCTCACCAACAATGTATCGTTCTTTTTTTTTTTTGTTGAACTAATGTATCGTTCTTTTCAACAACAAAAAAAGCAATGTATAGTTCTTATGTTTTTTACATTGTTGTTGTGTTTTTTCTTTCTTTTGCCTCATTTCTCCAACAAGTCTAGTTAGGTAGTTTTTATTCCACATAGCTGATTGAATGCATAATCCAGCGGGGTATGACTATTTAACGTATCTGTTGATCCCATTAGAGTATACTCAGGTCGATGAAGAAACAGACTTCCACGCCATTATTCATGAAGTAGTTGTTGTAATAGTGAATAAAAGGGATTGGAAGCCCTTTAGTCCCACATTTTACAGCATAAAAAGAAAACCTATTGAGTCCAAAATAAAAGGGAAAAGAAGTGGAAGCCTAAAGCATACCTTTCTCGGCCTTTTGGCTAAGATCAAGTGTAGTATCTGTTCTTATCAGTTTAATATCTGATATGTGAGCCATCGGCTCACACGATATTAAATTAATTTTTATTGAGGGGAGGTCCCATCACAATGGCTTGCCATTGGGGTCCTCAAGCGTCGCCTGTGTGTTGCACTACTGCACGGGCCAGGCGCACCCCTTCCAAATCTAAAATACCAATTGTTGTCTTTCAAAAACTTCAAGCATATGTTTCAGCTTCTATAGCATAAATTTCCCATCTGTGAATGATTTGTCATTTTGTTTGACACCATTTGTCATTTTGTTTGACACGATTAACTCGACAGGTAATACAAACCCAAATGGACCTCATCAAATTCCACAAACCTTGATCTTAAGTGACTAGCTAATGGACCGCGATCTTAAGTGACTAGCTAATGGACCGCGATCTTAAGTGACTAGCTAATGGACAGTGATCTTAAGTGACTAGCTAATGGACCGCGATCTTAAGTGACTAGCTAATGGACCGCGATCTTAAGTGACTAGCTAATGGACCGCGATCTTAAGTGACTAGCTAATGGACCGCGATCTTAAGTGACTAGCTAATGGACAGTGATCTTAAGTGACTAGCTAATGGACAGCGATCTTAAGTGACTAGCTAATGGACCGCGATCTTAAGTGACTAGCTAATGGACCGCGATCTTAAGTGACTAGCTAATGGACCGTGACTAGCTAATGGACCGTGATCTTAAGTGACTAGCTAATGGACCGTGATCTTAAGTGACTAGCTAATGGACCAACATATTAGCCTCGTTTGCGGATGCACGGGAAAATCACCATTATGTTCTTGGTGATGAGGATCAAAATATGCTTAAAGAGGAATTCGGTTTGAAATAATCCAATTGTAATGGGAAGGCAGAGACCAAACCACCCCTACAGATTGAGCTACTGAATCTGTTCATGCTTGTAATGAAAGGTTTGCAAGAACTTAATCGTGGCGAGCTAACAAGATCAAGTGTAGTATTCGTTCTTATATATTAGTTTAATATATGATGTGTGGGTCATCGGTGAACATGTTATTGTATTCATTTTTCTTGGGGAAGAAGCTCCACGATGGCTTCCATTTGAGCCTTCCCCTGTCGTCAATGCGTGGCCATCGAGCACCCACCCAAATCTATAAGTGGAAATAGATTAAGTTGCTGTGCCATATAAGAACTTTATAGTCCCACATCCATGAAGTGAAATAAAAAACTATATAGAGTAGTTGTACAAGATAAGGTGAACGAGTAACTTTAAAACATACTTACCTGGACGGGGTCAATGGTTGATCAAGAAGGATCATGGCCTAGGTTAGTGACCTCCATTGCACTTAGGAGGGGCACTCGCCTAAGATCTACCCAAGTGGTGGAGTCTACGTCATAATTTGTGATAGAGGGGGTACGCGTTCGCGCGGCCCCTGCCAATCTTATGTTAAATTTTTTTGAAGTGCCGTCCATAGTTGTATACGTAGAGAAAACTGTCTATGAATCAATTCATTCCCTTAAATTTTGTTGGAGTGTCGTCACTAGTTTCAAATGGGGTAGCAAATTGTTCTCCTTCTGAATTTCAATATAGATGGGATATATTCATTCTTGATCGAAGTCACGCTTAAGTTTCATATGTATGAGAAAAACTGTCTGAATCAATTCATTTCCTCGTATTTCAAATCGAGTCATTTCCTTGTGTACTTGAAGAAGTTGTTTAGGCAGTTCTAATCGCTCCTAATGTGGTAGTTCTTCACGGATTTAACGGAACTGAGGTTGTCTATACATATATTTCCAGTCGAGCAACAACCCATTGTAGGAGGAAAGTCATGTTTGGAAATTAATTCAATGAAGGCATTTCAAGATGTAACACACATGAATAGCCTGGTGTCGGCTAAATTAGTCCCACATAGATGAGTTTGAATGAGCATGGAAGCTGAAAACTATTATAAAATCATATTAGATAGAATGAAGAAAGCATACCTTTCTCGGCCTTTTGGCTAAGATCAAGTGTAGTATCTGTTCTTATCAGTTTAATATCTGATATGTGGTCCATTGGATCACACGATATTAAATTAATTTTTTCCATGGGGGAGAGTCCACCACAGTAGCTTGCTGCTGGGGCTCTCATGTGTCGCCTCTGTGTTGCACTATTGCATTGGCCTGGCACACCCCCCTACCAATACTTAACTATCAAAATCATTATTTTGCTGCCTGGTGATCGGTGATAAAGGATTGCTATTCTAGTTTTTCATTTGCACAAACCCTAAGATGTCTCAGGAGTTTGGTTCTCATGGTACTGTTACATTGCACTTATGGTGTGTTGGCCTGAATCATCCCATTATTGGTGAGAGAAGATTTCTCCATCAATAAGAAGAAAACAGATATAATACACAACTTAAACATTTACTTAATTTAAAATTTGCAAACTAGGATGAGCTAAAATTTGCAAACTAGGATGAGCTAAACAAACTTTTTTATTTAATTTAAAATTTGCAAACTAGGATGAGCTAAACGTCGATGCCAGACATCTGATGTGGCTTGAGAAGTTGATGATAGAGATGAAGCAAAAAAAGAGACTGAAGGTGAAGCTTTGGAATCTGAAAGACGGAAGAGACCCTCATCAATTGTTCGGACGAGGAGTTTCCTCCCTGTGGGAATTTCCTGAACAAAGAACCCGTGACGATGGAAGAGAACGAAACTATTAAAATTTCGAAGTTGAGAAACAGGGATTAAATTCTTTTGAAAGTCAGGAACTAATAAAACATTTTAAGTGTTAAGTGAGAAGATGGAAGGAGATGATTACCACTACCAGCAACAGGAGTTACTTGACCAGTTCCGACCATAACATGATCAGGGATCGAAGCCTTAGAACGAGAAGAACAAGATGCAACATCTGAAGCTATGTGCATAGAAGCACCATAGTCAATGTACCAATTTGGATCCGAGGGAGAAGAACCAATTCCCATTGCAGCAAAATATTGAGCAATATCATTAGGGTTAGGCAAACTGAAGCATTGGCGAGCTGAGTGACCAAATTTTCCACAATACTGACAGATAAGGGGTTGACGATGAGGCCCAAGAACAAAGGAGGAGGTATTTTTCTTCCAATTTCCTCTGTTTGAACTATAACCTCTTTGAAACCCACGACCTCCTCCTCTGTAATGACACCCCCAATTTCCTCTTTGACTAGAGTATGTGGGAACACGAGCTTGAGGAGTTGGATTAGAAAGAAGAACAGTGGGTTGAATGGTTTGAGGTCGAAGAAGCTCAAGACGAAATTCATGAACGAGTATTAATAAGAAGTGAAGCTCATAATAGGTTGGGGGAATCAATCGAGTGGTTATGGAAGTTACAAAGTTTTCACAATCAGAGACTAATCCAGATAAACAATAAGAACCAGTTCAGAATCAATTATTGGATGTCCAATAGCAACAAGAGAATCATTAAGAGACTTACTACGAAGAAGGTATTCAGAGATTGTTTGAGAACCCTTTTTAGAGGTTTGTAGCTGCAACTTCAAAGTCACGAGTCTGGCAGAGTTAATGGAAGAGAATTTTTTCTCCAGAAACTACCAAACAACTCAAGAGGAAGATACCCTAAGAAATGATTCAGTGAGAGTGGCATTGAGCAAAGAAAGGAACACTTGGTCGATTCGATACCGATAAACATATTTGTATAAGTTTAAGAGTGAAGAATAGGAAGGAGTTGGTTCTTCCATAAGAGATAGTTTGAGTTATCAAGTTTGATGGAGACTAAGTTAACAATGTTGGATAGAACAGGAAAAGAAGAAGAGAAGAAGTTGGGGTAGGAGGAGAAGAGACAATGGTGGGAGAAGAGGAATGGATAGTGGAATCAGCCACGGTCGAATAGAAATGGAGAAAGAAGATGGAGAAGCACATATTCCAAGAAAATATATATTTCTAAAAGTTTGCTCTTGATATCATGTGAATGTTAGAACTACCCTAAATTCTAGGGTATTGATATATTTATATACCAAGGTAGCGATTACAATGTACACTTATGCCCTTAACAAAGGGAATTAATACGAACCATATACAATCATTAACTAATACAGTAACAGATATGACATTTTGCTATGACCAAAGTCATAACTAAAGAGCTTATTTTTCACTTACGAACTCCCCCGAACCCAAAGGTTGTAGCTAAAAGTCATTTGCGACGTTGCTATTGGTTACATGCTATTTGTCATACCTAAAGCTCTTTTGCTACGAATGTGGGCCGTAAGAAAAGCCTTCTATTTTGTAGTGACTACTACTAATTTTTTTTAGAGAGGATCCAAGGGGTGCGACCGCACCTCCTTGGATCCGTCCCCGAGTCTCACACTAAAAACCGATGGGAAGATAGGGTTCTTGGTTATTTCTGGAAGAACCCCCATGCCACCCAACCAACGTGAGCAACCAAACTTGTTACGTTTTTCTTCTCAATGCTCATACCGATCTTAGAAAGTTATAGTATGACAATAGCAATAC
This sequence comes from Eschscholzia californica subsp. californica, assembly GCA_002897215.1. Classification (NCBI taxonomy): domain Eukaryota; kingdom Viridiplantae; phylum Streptophyta; class Magnoliopsida; order Ranunculales; family Papaveraceae; genus Eschscholzia; species Eschscholzia californica. The sequence continues at coordinate 510,491 of BEHA01000254.1, forward strand.
TACATTAACTTAGTAAGGATCACTACCACGGGGTGCTCACCAACAATATATCCTTCTTATGTTTTTAAGTTGTTGTTGTGTTTTTCTATCTTTTGGTTCACTTCTCCAACAAGTCCGGTTAAGTTGTTTTTATTCCACGGAGACTATTGAATGCATAATCCAGCGGGGGAGGACTATTTATCGAGTATACTCAAGTAGTTAAGTCGATGTAGAAACAGACTTTCACACCGTCATTCATGAAGTAGTTAGTTGTTGTAATAGCGAGTAAAAGGGATTGAAAGCTTTTAGTCCCACATTTTACAGTATAGAAAGCAAACATATGGAGTCCAAAATAAAATGGGAAAAAAATGAAATTTTAAAGCATACCTTTCTCGGCCTTTTGGCTAAGATCAAGTGTAGTATCTGTTCTTATCAGTTTAATATCTGATATGTGAACCATCGGTTCACACCTCAAGCGTCGCCTGTGTGTTGCACTACTGCACGGGCCTGGCGTACCACTTCCGAATCTAAAATACCAATTGTTGTCTTTCAAAAACTTCAAGCCTATATTTCAGCTTCTATGGATGATTTGTGCACTTGAATGCTAAAATTTCACATCTGTCAATAATTTGAGACATCCTATTTTGGACATCTTAATGAAATGATATTTGGCATGAACATGGCAAATTGATGATGCCCTTAGACATTGTAAATTTTGTTTTGTCGGACCATTGAGGCCACCTTTTGTCGGGTCGACTAGCACTTAATATCATAAAGAGCTTCACAAAACCCATAAAACTACACTGAATAGAACGAAAAGAAGTCAAATGAACAAGATGAGCACAACACGGCTAACTATTTGAGTTCTGCAAACAAGGATAAGCTTATCAAATCAACAACTCTCAATGTATTGACATTTTGTTCGACAGGATTAACTCGAAAGGTAATACAAATCCAAACGGACCTCGTCAAATTTCACAACACTTGATCTCAAGTGACTAGCTAATGGACCAAAATATTAGTCTCGTTTGTGGATGCACTGGAAAATAACCATTATGTTCTTGGTAATGAGGATCAAAATATGTGATTGAAGAGAAATTCGGTTTGAAACAATCCAATTGTAATGGGAAGGCAAAGACCAAACCACCCCTAGCGATTAAACTACTTAATCTGTTCATGCTTGTAATGAAAGGTTTGCAAGAACATAATTGTGGCAGGCAAACAAAATCAAGTGTAGTATTTGTTCTTGTGTTAGTTTAATATTTGATGTGTGGGTCATCGCCGAACATGTTATTGTATTCATTTTTCTTGGGGGGAAGAAGCTCCGCAATAGCTTCCCATTTGGGCCTTCTCATTTTTCCTAGGAAAGCCCTTCCAGGATGGCTTCTCATTTTTTTTGTGATTTCAGATAATAAGTTCTCGATTCAGACATTTTATTTCTGACCTTAATAGATTCAAAATTAACATATTTTATTTCGTTTACTTTTATTTCTCTTCTTTTTTCACTATCCCGACGGTTTTTAGGTTCTTGTTTCTCATGTTTCTTTAGTTTTCTCTAGGTATACCTCTAATCAGTAGTTAATCAATGAGTGAATGCGCTTGATACGAAGAAAGTGTATTTGAAAAATGGGCATTAGTTGTTTTCCAAGGAAAATAACCTAGTGTGGAACCAATACAGTCCAATTACGTTTCTTAGGGAACGATGATAACTAATGATGGGATGTTTTGAGAAATCAACTGAAAATTAATGCAGTGATACTGGTGAAGTAAATAGAGTGCGACACTAAAAAACTCAAAAAGAAAAAGTAATCGAAATATATAATTTGGTGTTTTGACAAACGAAACAAAGAGACGATAAACATCACCATCTGATCATTGATTAAGTTCTTCTTAACTATATTTTTTCTTATGGGATAGAAGAAATATGACGAAGGAGGAATTTCAAACCCAACTTAAGAGATGAGATGTTGTACTTCACTCCTACATTGTTTGAGTAAGGAAAGCAAGTGTACTAAGATCAGTATAAAATGGAGCCGAAATGAAGTTTAAAAGCATACCTTTCTCGACCTTTTGGCAAAGAACAAGTTTAATGTTTGATATTGGTTCACATAGGAAACAAACTTGACACTATTGAGCATGATTGTACTTCACTCCTACATTGTTTGAGTAAGGAAAGCAAGTGTACTAAGATCAGTATAAAATGGAGCCGAAATGAAGTTTAAAAGCATACCTTTCTCGACCTTTTGGCAAAGAACAAGTTTAATGTTTGATATTGGTTCACATAGGAAACAAACTTGACACTATTGAGCATGATTGAATTGTATATTTGTAGCCATTTTCCCATCATCTTTTGTGATCAAAATATGCATTTTGCAAGCTTTACAATAGTTTTGATTGATATTGGACAAGATGATATCTTGTGATTGATGTTGATAGGCATTGAAATCATGAGAATGTATGCTTGAGGATTTTGCTGAAACTCATTTGTTTTTGCATCTGGGATGGAACAGATGAAGTCATGGGATACATATATTATGTATAGTTATTTTGGGTTGTTATGGAGCTGCACTTCAAGCTACTTGGGCCAGCATTGAGTTCTAGAAAGTGATAATTGATTAAGTTGTTATGTCATTTCAAAACTTAATAGTCCCACATCCATCAAGTGAAAGAAAAAGGTATATAGAGTAGTTGTACAACATAAGGTGAACGAGTGACTTTAAAACATACTTACCTGGACGGGGTCAATGGTTGATCAAGAAGGACCATGGCCTAGGTTAGTGACCTCCATTGCACTTAGGAGGGGCACTCGCCTAAGATCTACCCAAGTGGTGGAGTCTACGTCATAATTTGTGATAGAGGGGGTACGCGTTCGCGCGGCCCCTGCCAATTTTTTATTTAATGTTTGTGTTTGAAGTTTATATAGATTAACTGCCACACATTACAGCTATCTACTATCCTGTTTTCACAACAATTGTAATTATTTTGATAGAACAAATTCCCTATCTTCTTTTCATGTTTTTACAACAATTGCAATCACTCTGATGGAACAAACTCAGAATCTTCATTCCGTGTTTTCACAACAAATTGCAGCCTGTTTGTATGGTTGTTGTTCATGAATCTAACGAACTGGTTGTTCATCAATCTAGCGAACTGAATTGATGCAATCTGTTTAGTTTTAGCGGTCTATCCGTATCCTTTACCTTAAGAACAATAATCGCTAGACGAAAGTCGTGTTTGGAAATTAATTGAATCAATCAATATGAATATAAAGAGTGGGTTGAAATAGTCCCACATAGATGGATTTAAGAAGGCAAGGAGGTGAAAAACTACTACAAAAACACACGGAAGAGAGTGGAGGAAGCATACCTTTCTCGGCCTTTTGGCTAAGATCAAGTGTAGTATCTGTTCTTATCAGTTTAATATCTGATATGTGAACCATCGGTTCACACGATATTAAATTAATTTTTCTTTGGGGGAGGTCCCATCACAATGGCTTGCCATTGGGGTCCTCAGGCGTCGCCTGTGTGTTGCACTACTGCTCGGGCCAGGCGCACCCCTTCCAAATCTAAAATGTGAAAGAGCTTCAAAGCATATATTTCTTTTTTTATGGAACGATCTTAAATGGAAAATTTGTCTTGGCCGACCATTCAGATCATTTGTTGTCCGACCATTCATAAAGAGTTTAGAAAACCCACCAAACTACGAAGTAAAGGTCACATGAACAAGATGAGCAGACACACAGCTAACTTGGTATTCTAAATAGACATTAGAAGAATATCGAAATCAGATTCATTTTGTTTGGCACGGAACGGAATCCTCCTTCGCTCACACATCACAAGTACTTAAGAACCATACATAAACAGCTCCTGTTTGCCCCGTAACTGCTCGGTTTGTTACAGTTACGCAAGTGTTTCTTTTCTTTTCTCATTATTTCTCCATGAGTATAGTAACTCAACAGAAACGGGGGGTGGTCAATCTGGAGGGGGCCGGAAACACCCTGCAACTGTAACAAACCGAGACTTAAGCCAACAACACTAGGAGGAGGGAAATGACAGAAACGACGAGGGGTGGTCGGTAGTCCTAGCAAAACCTAAACAGTTCACAATTGGTACGAGCCAATCAGACCAACCACGAAGAAAAATGGCAAAGAAAGCAGGAACCTCTCTTGCACAACCTGGTTCGGCTGGTGTACTCTCAGGTAATTCTTTCTCAGTCTTGTCTAATTCAGGTGGTCTTGACTTGGAAAGTCCTTCCCAAGCTTTAGAGGGGGAGGCATCGAGAAAGGATCATAATTTTCATGAGAAAGAAGACCATTCGATGCTTAGCACCCGGTCTGAAATAGACCAAGACCTGAATATTATGAGAGTAGATAGCAACTTAGAGACCCTCGAGGAGGCCGAGAACAATGCCCAAATAGTTTAAAGATTAATCTCGTATGCTGGAACGTGAGAGGTCTAAATGATGTTCTCCGTATAAAGAGTGTGAGGGATTTTGTGAGGTTGAACAAAATTGATTTGTGTGGATTTCTAGAAACTCATGTCCAGGAGATTAAAAATACTAGCACTCAACAGAGTCTTAATTCTAACTGGACTTTTATTGATAACTATGTTGTTGTTTCGGAATGCCGGATTTGGATCGGGTGGGACCCTAGCTTGGATGGAACCTAACCAAAGAGATAAACATTAGGGGTGACTGAAGGTCCCCAACATGACCGTTGGGGACTCCCAACGGTCATGTTGGGGATGATCTTGGCCGTTGGAAAAAATCCAACGACCAAGATCTTCTCCTATTTTTTTTTTCGTTTTTTTAATGCAATTGGTTTTAATTTTTTTTTCAACTAAAAAAAAAAGCTTCCACATTAATAATTAAAATATTATTTCGAAAATAGTTCAAACACGTGTTTTGTATATACACAAAACCACAAACGTTTCTCGCACACCAACAAAAACGCCACACATGCATTTCCCACATAAACAAATTTTCGGCCTCAAGAGAGGTTGGGGTTGGAGCTCACTTTTTAAGGCTGAGTTGAGGCCAAAAATTTTGAGTGAAAAAGTGGTTATTTCGGCCTAAGACAGACTGCCATTGGACTTGCTCTAAGAGCATGTTCAACCCCAGCCGGGCTGAGGCCATAAATTCAAATTTATGGCCTCAGCCCCCCGCTCCAAGCCCAGCCGCTTGGAGCGGAGGTTGGGGCTCCTCATTCAGTCGCCCCTAACATTAGGGGCGACTGAATGGAGGCCCCAAGTGACCGTTGGGGCCCCAACGGTCACTTGGGGGACAGATCTGGCCGTTGGTTTATCCAACGGCCAGATCTGTTTGTTTTTTTTATTTTTTTTTAAACAATTAAAAATAATTAAAAAATTATAAATAACTTAAAAATCAATATACATTTTTTGTAATTCTAATTAGTTTTAATTTTTTTTTTAAATTCTAGAAAAACATAAATATTAGTAATTAAAATACATCCCACCAAATGTCGGTCTCCGAATATATTTTTTTTCGAAAAATAGTTCAAACACGTATTTTATATATACATAAAATCACACACGTTCTTCGCACACCAACTAAAAGTGCACACACGCGTTTCCCACATGAACAAATTTTCGGCCTCAAGAGAGGTTGGGGCTGGAGCTGAATTTTAGAGGCTGAGCTGAGGCCAATAATTTTAGGTGAAAAAGTGGTTTTTTCGGCCTAAGACAGGCTGGGATTGGACTTGCTCTAAGAACAAAACCATCATGGTTGCATATCGGTTAATAGTCGACCACTCTACCACTGAGCTACTAAGGAACAACGGGAAATTCGATCTCATAGAGTTCAATTTCCGTTCTCAATAAGTCAAAAATAACTCTTGTTGCTGAATGAGCCGTTATTTATCTATATATATATATATATATATATATATATATATATATATATATTATATACATAGGTACATGCAGTAGAATCATAGTGGCTAGTGCTGCATTCAGGAATGGAATCAAATGAGCCCTTGGGTGGCGAGGCCAGGACTTATAGTCTATGGGGGCGCATTTAATACTTATAAAAAATTAAATAACAAGATAAAATCTTATACATTGATTTTAGTAATATCATCCATTCTCTCTCTCTTGTGACGGTTAAGGATAATAATGGTTATGATGGTAGTGGTCGCGACTTTTGTCACGCACGATTAGGTCATTAGGTGTACACCCTGTTGGTAAGACGCTACCGATGTTTATAACGGTAGCGTTAATTTTATTGAACTATAAACACATCTTCCTATAGGTGGTCATTGATGTCCCAACTAAAATTTGAATGAGTTTTTAACCGGTTTGCTCTTTGCCTATCCGGTAAGACGCTATTTACATTCGTAGTGTATTACTGACGTCTAAACACTTCCACTGGCTTCAATTGAGATTTCAGTGCGTTGTTCACCAACATACCACTTGCATAGCGAGTAAGACGCTGATGATGGTTACCCATGAACTCTTATCAGTGGTAGGGACCTAATCCAAAAGTCACGACGGCGCAACCCTACCGTTGACTGAAACCTTATCATTGAGAGAGAGAGAGAGATGTAACTGGATGAGACCTAATAATTGGCTGCCACCACTATAAATTGATAGAGTGAGGAAGAGGAAATTCAAGAGAGAAGAAAGATAATGACAAAGAGAACGCGTAGTGTTGTATAGAGAAAGAGATAAAATGTTAGAGATAGCTTATAATGACGGTCGGTGTTATGTCGTAGGCGAAAATGGAGAAAAAACTTGTGTGTGCAACTAACAATTGGTTTTTCTTTGTCAATTTATCAATTAAAAGATAATGTGTGTGTATATAGAAAATGGGATGAACCACTTTAGACTTCTAAGTAATGAGATGTATTAATTTCAACAAAAAAAAAAGTAATGAGATGTATTCTCATAAAAAATGAAGTAACGAGATGTAGTCGGCTGGCTTACAATAAATTGCTTTAAACGCAGTAACTCTAATTAAAATTCAAAAATTAGACTTAGAGGAAAAGGGTGCCACTTTTGGGTTAGTGGGGCATGGGCCCCTTTAGTGTCATCGCCCCTGGGGGCGACCATCCCTTACCATCACAAGCCGTACCGAGATGAGCCTAAATATAACATCACATATATAAAGAGAGAGAGATTTTCTGGGTAGAAGATGATTGTCTTTTGTTGTTGTAAAAGATGATTGTGAACAGTGGAAGTCACATTCTCCTTTTTTATGGATAGAAAAGAAGAAATGTGACTACACGTGGTCTTACAAACCGAGAGCAGGGACCGTCCCTAACCAGCCCGAGTCGTACCGACATGAGCCTAAATATAACATCGCGTATATATATATCTCCACATACATCTCAACACTCGTGGTATTCTTCATAGGTTATCTTGTCCACATACATCTCCTCAAAATGGTATAGCAGAAAGACGACATCGACACATAACTGAATCAGGTCTCTCTCTCCTATACCATGCCTTCATGCCTGTTGAATTTTGGTGAAATGCCTTCTCTACAACTTGCTATTTAATTAAAAGACTCCCATCATCCAATAATACTAAATCTCCCCTTGAACTTCTATTTAACAAGGTATCTGACTATAAGTCTTTAAAGGTTTTTGGATGTTTATGTTACCCGTATTTACGTCCATATAACAAAAATAAATTAGAACCTAGGTCATTGCCTTGCACTTTTATTGGATATAGTGGAGCTAATAAAGGATTCATATGTCTTCGTGCCCCTACTAATCGAGTTTACATTTCTCGACATGTCAGATTTGAAGAAGGTGTCTTTCCATTTTCTTCGCAGGAGCAGGTTGCCTTGCCATCAAGAGGTATTTCAGCTCCACCATTAACCACTCAAATATTGTCTACACCTCCCTTTCATACCACACCACCTCCACAACCTCTTTCACCAACCTCACAATCTATGTCTATTCCAAATGCTACAACCACTTCACCCACAACCTGATCTATTAACCCTATTCAACCCCAAACCATCAACCCCATTAATATTACCTCATGTAATCTGTTGAATATAGGATATATTCTCTTAATATGGGATATATATTGAATATATGATATATATTATATACTAAATACTTGCAGATATTCTTATATGGGATATATAGGATATATTCTCTTAATATAGGATATATTATTTTAATATGGGATATATATTGAATATATGATACATGGGATATATGGGATATACTAAATACTTTATATAATATATTCTATATATGCAACTTTTGTAATTATATAACGGGAAGAACATCTCCTATTGTATACACAAGAATTATTAATGAAAACGAGTTACTCTCAATCTCTTATTCTTAATTTGTATTAGTTTCTACTTGGTATCGAGAGCAGGTTTGATAATCGAACCTGGTTATTTCGAATTGAATTGAATTCCGCTGCGAATCTCGAAATTGAAAGCTCAATGGGTTCCAATGATGATGCAACAATGGTACTATCAAACCCTCACGTTGTTCACAACCACATCGATGCACCCTTTCCATTAGGTAATACCCTGAATGAGAACAATTACACTCTTTGGTCAAAGATCATGAAGATGCGTATTAATGGTCGGAAGATCCGGGGGTATATCAGTGTCACTAAAACAAAACCTGTAGAAGGAAGTGAAGAATATGAAAATTGGTACTCGGAGAATGATAAAGTAAAGGGATGGTTGTGTGATTCAATGTTGATGTGGCGTTAAAATACCACATTGAGATCACTTAACTTGGATGAGTTAGTGCGTTTCGGGTTTTATTTCTAATAATATATGTGTTTTTCTTGTTAGGAAGCTTATTTGGAGTTTGGCATTACATTCGGAATAAAACGAAGCAATTCGTCACATTTTCGTCTCATGTGGAAGAGATCGGAAGGAGAGGGAACCAGGGGTATTTTAGTCATTTTGTGAAATTTAGAGGTTAAATGGAAAGTGGAGCCAATGGTGAGTCCGACGGCGAAGACGGAAGTCGAATCGGAGTTCGGACGAAGAAATTACGGAAGAAATGAGTTTGAGGGTACTTTTGTCTTTTCTGGAAATTAGAGGATGTAGAGAAAATTATGAAGGCACACCCTTGATTTTTAAATGAGCAGCCCAAAAGTTCACAAGAGAAAGGACAATTAGAAGTTTTATGAGCACCCCTAGTCTGGCCCATGGCAAAGAAGATGGACCAACTCTTTAGTCTTTTGGGCCTTTAATTAAATGAAGAAATAAAACAAGTCTGAACAAAAAAAGAGGTCATCTTCTCCAAGAGCTAGGGTTTTGGAAATAGGAGGAGAGAGAGAAGAGGAGTTCCGGCCAAAGCTTGGCCGACCACCACACTAGCCGGCCATAGCTTTGGCCGGCGCGGCACATCTAAGGCACGGGAAGACGGGAACAACAACACACGAGATCAACTCCATAGCTACTCGGGCTTGAGCTCTAATCACCATTGGAACAGCAGCTCCGTTATAGGAACAGCAGCTCCGTTATAGGAACAGCTCGGGAATCATCTTGCAGCAGCTCGGAACTTGGGGGCTCAACTCGGGACGAGACAGTGGGAACGGAGGTAACTGCAGCTCGGGTTCCTTCCATTGAAGCAGCTCGGGTATCACCATTGAAGTAACTCGGGAGCAGCTGAAGCAGGGCTCGGTTTTCTCGGGACAGTAGGCACGGGACATCATCAACAGCTCGGGAAACCGGCCGGCAGTAGCTTGGTCGGATCTAGGGGTTTTGCTACTAACCGGAGCTTTCAAGGGTTTTCCGGCAATAATCTTTGGCCGGAAACCTTAGGGTTATTACTTGGGAACCTATTGCCTTGATTATCCTTGTGTTTGATTGAGTTTTTGAGTTAATATATCTAGAGAGAGAAAGCTTAAGTGAAGCTTTCATGGTGGATTTTTCTTAAGGAAGAAGATGATACTGGCTGATAAGGGGAGGTCAAGTTCTGCTGAGAGGACACCCATTGTATACTGTTAAGAGGACCCCTGCATTCTGTTACAGGGAGATCGACATCACTTCAACACATATATTTCCCGTCGATCTTAGTCTCGCGCCTCATCGGAATAGAGAGATTCTCACCTTAACTCGTGTCTTTCTTTGTTTTCTTCCCATTTATTATTTGTATCGCCATGACTAGCTAGCTTTTGTAGTCAGATACTCGTGAAACATTTTTGATGTGACAAAAGAGTTTTATTGCTTTTAATGATAAAATCTTCCGGGTTTTTAGACCGTTCATGGACTGAAATCTGAGTTAAACCAAGAGTTCGTTGACCCATCCAAGTAAATGGGTGAAGTTAACTAACTTTTTATGCTTATAGATCATTAGTACTACTATCGACTTTGTGGATCGAAGTATCCCTCTCATTCGATTCTTGCTCGACTCTTCTCGAATCTCTCACCTTTAGTTTAGTTAGCCTTATTTGTTTATTTATTTGAAATCAATCCAAAAACCCAACTTATTATCTTTTCGTTTTAAGTCTGAGTTAGTCAGTGACACCTAGACCGGTGGGTTAGACTCTTTCGGTATTCGTATTACCTTCCTATCTTCGTGGATCGATCCCGGTCTTACCGGGTTATTACTTGACGCCCGTATACTTGCGGGTGGAGACCTTTTAGGGTAACCTTTTAGGCCCATCAAATGTCCACAACACTAATGAACAGGTATGTTTGTTTGGAAACTGCGAAGGAAGTTTGGGGCTCTCTTGAAGCTATGTATACAGACACATCTGATGAAACTCAAATCTTTGAGTTACATAGGAAGTGTTTCTCAACAAAACAAGCTGGTCGATCTATTGCGACCTATTATGATGAATTAGCAGCAATTTTTCAAGAAATTGACCAGCGTAACACTGTGAAAGGAAAAAATGCTGAATCTATCGCCCTCCTACAACAATATGTAGGAGGTCTTAGGGTTCACATGTTCCTCTCTAGATTAGATAGTATGTATGATCAAGTGCGTGGTGAGATTCTTCGAAAAGGCCCCCACTTACTTTGGAACAGTCTTATCAGACAATACGAAGGGTGTCAGTTCACAAACAGGTGATGGGAACCCAAACACTTGTAACTGAGTCTTCAGTTATGGCAGTCAACTATAAAAAGGGACAACCTCAAGGTTCCTGGAATTCTCACAAAGAGGCTAGACCGCTACGCCTTGATCTTGAGTGTACCCACTGTGGAGAAAAGGGACACACAAAACAGAAGTGTTATGAAGTCATTGGGTATCCGGAATGGTGAGATTTTACAAAGCGACCTAGGAAAAACATACCTGCGAAGAAGGATTCTGCTATAATTCCTCCATCAGTGAATGTTGCCCAGTCAGGTATGGAAACTAAAGGTAGTGTTTTATCTGTAAATTCTTTGAATAGTACTTGGTTAATTGATACTGGTGCGTCGGATCATATGGTAAATGACACTAACATATTATCATCCATTATACCTTCAATCCAAACCTCTATATACACAACAAATGGTGGTTCCTCTCCTGTAATTGGAGAAGGTTACACTGACATATGTGAAACTCTAACATTAAATTCTGTCCTTATTGTTCCCGCGCCAGAGTACAATATCCTATCAGTCAGTAGGATCACTGCTGCACTTGAATGTACTATGACGTTTTGTCCTCAATTCTGTATTTTTCAAGACATAGTGACGCGGCAGGTTATTGGTTGTGGTGTTAGAAAAGGCAATCTCTACTATTTGGACCTGTCTAGTAGTGGAGAGCAGGGGATTCATCAGGTGAATAAAGTTGGAGGAATTGAAGAAGCAAAAGCTAATGTTTAATTATGGCATCGGCGATTGGGTCATCTCTCCTCCGGATATCTTCAGAAATTAAATTCCTCGTTATTTTCGAAGTGTAGTGTTTCAGAATTTAAGTGTGATATTTGTGAACTTGCTAAAAGTCACCGTATTACATATTCACCAAGTTTCAATAAAAGTTCAGAACCTTTTAGTATTATTCACTCTGATGTATGGGGTCCTACACGTATTCCTCTTTATCTGGAGCTCGTTACTTTGTGACTTTTATTGATGAGTGTACTCGTATGACGTGGGTATCGCTACTCACTCATAAAAGTGAAGCCTTTGAAGTATTTAAAGTATTTTTCAGATTGTTTTGACCCAATTCCAAAGGAGGATACAAGCGTATCAATCTGATAACGGAGAAGAATTTACTAGTAATGACATGTCGAAGTTCCTGATAAATAACGGCATTCAACATCAAACCTCTAACGCTTATACCCCACATCAAAATGGGTTAGCTGAATCGAATGAATAGACGATTGTTAGAAGTTGTTCGTGCATCTCTTTTCGGAATGAATATGCCATTGAATTATTGCGAAGAGGCGTTAAAATTTGCTGCCTATGTGATAAACCGCACACCATCTCTGGTCATTGAATTTCAGACCCCTTTTAAAAAACTCCATGATCTTATCACCATCCTTGCAATGCCAAACCTAGAACCACGTGTTTTTGGGTGTGTTGTCTTTGTTCATATACCTAAACATCAGCGAGGAAAATTAGATCATTGTGCTCGAAAGTGTGTGTTTCTTGAATATGCTGATTTTCAAAAGGGTTATCGTTGTTATGATCCTGTGGAGGGGAAAGTATATATCTCATTATATGTTTCGTTTCGAAATGCATATTTTATGGGATCTTCCCTTCAGGGGGAGAAACAAAATGATAGTGACGGAAAGTTCCCCATTATTGGGGATATGTTTCAGGAGGATTTGACAAGTAATTTGAATATGCGTAGTAGTCTAAGTGATGATGGAAAGGGGAGTGAACCAGAGCAGGTTACAGGGGGAGATCAGGGTATTGAAGATGAATTTTATGAAAATGGAGAAGATCAGACAACAGGGGGAGATCGAGCTGAAGTAGTAGAAGTCGTCCGTGACTCCAGCTTTCTAACACCATCTACCGAAGACCTGCCTTAGAATGTCGAACCTCAGGTATTACTTGATCCTACCACTGTTAATGATGTTCAACCTAGACGTTCAGAAAGATCTACTAAAGGTATTATGAAGTTTACTTATGAATCAGATATTAATTCTAAAGCTAAATAACCAATTTCTGATTATGTGTCCACCAATAGGTTGTCTAAGCCATTTACATGCACCATGAATCAATTATCCTCTGTATCTATTCCTAGTAATTTGCAGGAAGCACTATCAGATCCACGATGGAAGAAAGCTATGAACGAAGAGATGAATGCATTACAGAAGAATTTTACTTGAAAACTTGTTGATAAACCCCACGGATATCGTATTGTTGGGTGTCGTTGGATCTTTACAGTAAAAATGAATTCTGATGGAAGTATTGACAGGTATAAAGCCAGACTTGTTGCCAAAGGGTATAACCAGACGTATGGTGTGGATTATGAGGAGACCTTCGCCCCGGTGGCAAAGATAAACACTATTCGTGTACTCATTTCTCTTGCAGCCAATCAAGGTTGGCCATTACAACAGTTTGACGTGAAGAATGCATTTCTCATTGGAGACTTAGAAGAAGAAATATACATGGAGTTACCACTTGGAGTCACGAATTCTGAAGTAGGAAAAGTATGCAAATTAAAGAAGGCATTGTACGGGTTAAAACAGTCACCACGAGCTTGGTTTGGACGGTTTACGAAGAGCATGAAGACATTTGGATATAAACAAAGTAATTCTGATCATACCTTGTTTATAAAACAAAAGTTAGGCAAGCATACTGCTATTATTGTTTATGTTGATGATATGGTTGTTACTGGAAATGACTCAGTGGAAATGGAGGCTCTCAAAAATTATTTGTCCCGGAAATTTGAGATGAAAGATTTGGGGCAGTTAAAATACTTCTTAGGCATTGAAGTTGCAAGATCAAGTCAAGGTATTTTCATGACCCAACGAAAGTATATATTAGATCTTCTTGTTGAAACTGGGATGCTTGGTTGCAAACCGGTAGATACACCGATTGAAGCAAATCATCACTTGGGAATATTTTCAGATCAAGTTCCATGTGACAAAGGAAGGTACCAACGCTTAGTGGGGAGACTAATTTACCTCTCTCATACTAGACTGAATATTGCATATTCCATTAGCGTCGTGAGTCAAATCATGCATAATCCAAGTGAAGAACATATGAAGGCAGTCTTTCGAATACTAAGGTACTTGAAGAAGTCTCCGAGAAAAGGTCTCTTAACTGGAAAGGTGGTGATATGGAAGTAATGGGATACACCGATGCAGATTGGGCAGGAGATATAACCGACAGGAGGTCAACCTCTGGATATTTTACGTTTGTATGTGGGAATATGGTAACGTTTAGAGCTAAGAAGCAAAAAGTTGTTACTAGATCAAGTGCAGAATCTGAGTTACGGGGTATGGCTCAAGGGGCATGTGAACTACTATGGATACGAAATATATTGAAGGATCTTGGATTTAAGCTTGTGAAAGCAATGGATTTACACTGTGACAATAAAGCGGCAATTATGATTGAACATAATCCAAGTCAACATGACCGTATGAACATGTTGAAGTGGATCGGTTCTTTATCAGAGAAAATGTTGACAACGGGTGCATATGCTTTCCATTCGTAAAGTCAGAAGATCAACTTGCAGATATTCTTACAAAAGGAGTTTGCGGACAAATATTTAACAAAGCGATTGACAAGTTGGGCATGATTTAGATCTATGCTCCATCTTGAGGGGGAGTGTTGAATATAGGATATATTCTCTTAATATGGGATATATATTGAATATATGATATATATATATATATATATATATATATATATATATATATATATATATATATATATATATTACATACTAAATACTTGCAGATATTCTTATATGGGATATATAGGATATATTCTCTTAATATATGATATATTATCTTAATATAAAATATTCTATATATATTGAATATATGATACATGGGATACATGGGATATACTAAATACTTTATATAAAATATTCTATATATGTAACTTTTGTAATTATATAAGGGGAAGAACATCTCCTATTGTATACACAAGAATTATTAATGAAAACGAGTTACTCTCAATCTCTTATTCTTAATTTGTATTAGTTTCTACTTAATCCACCCTCATCCCAACAACCCATTCTTGAAACCAACATATCAACCTCTTAATCACATCAAACTCCACCTACCCAACAAATTCATTCCTCAATTCCTAATGAAGTTAACCAACATGTACCAATACCACTACAACTTGCTCACGTTCCATTGCATTCAATGGTAACTCGTTCAAAGGATGGTATTAAAAAGTCTATTAAAAATTATATCTTGTTGCTTCTAAGCACCCTTTGCAGGTCAAAGATTTAATTGAGCCAACAAGTTATACACAAGCAGTTGCTAATTCTAATTAGCGACAAGCAATGGACGAGGAGATAAATGCACTAATAATAAATGGAACATGGACTTTGGTTCCTTTCAAATCTGGAATGAATGTAGTCGTATCAAAATGGGTATTCCGTATTAAAAGAAATGCTGATGGCACTCTTGAAAGATACAAAACCCGATTAGTAGTAAAGGGCTTTCATCAACAAGAAGGAATAGATTATGGTGAAACATTTAGTCCTGTTGTGAAACCGTGCACAATTCGACTAATTTTATCTATTTCTCTTATGCATCATTGGCCATTCGTCAATTAGATGTCCAAAATGCATTTCTACGTGAAACAACCACCAGCTTATGTTGATTCTCGAGTTCCTAATTATGTCAACAAACTAAAAAAATCGTTGTATGGTTTAAAACAAGCACCACGGACATGGTTTTCTCGCCTTAGTCAATATCTACTTCAACTTGGTTTTCATGGCTCAATCTCGAATTCTTCTCTATTCATCAAACATACTAAACAGTCTATCATTTACATTTTAATATATGTAGATGATATAATTGTTACTGGTTCTACTCCTGAACACATTCAAGAACTACTCAATGATTTAAGTAAGGAGTTTGCGCTCATAGTTCTCCGACTACATTCTAATAAATTCCATGCTGAAAATTTCTTGAAAACTTTATTCCGTTACTAAGTTTCAAATAATGGATTTGGTTCATAACAATATGTCTGGATCAATTCCAAAATGGCAGCACCTTCATTATTATAGTTATACTTTGGGTGATGTCAAGAGCACTATAGACTTTGTGGCAAAGGTAAAGAAATGGCATACGAACAAAGTTCGCTTCCATTTGTTGTTGGTATCGACCTTTCAACTAACAATTTAAATAATTCAACCAAAAAAAGTAACAACTTAAATGGTAAGATCCCCGAAGAACTAACGAACCTCTTTGGATTGCAAACATTCAACTTATCAAACAATAGATTTTTACAGGAAAGATCCCAAATAAAATTGGTCCTTTAAGTTCACTTAAATCGCTTGACATGTCAAACAACAGATTGTCGGGTTCAATACCTCAAAGCATGGTGAACTTAACGTTTCTTGCATACTTGAATTTGTCATATAACAACTTGTAAGGGAGCATTCCATCAAGTACCCAACTGCAAAGTTTTTTTTTGTCTATCATATCTTTGGCAAAAAAAATTTCTTAGGTGACCCTTATATTTATATATAGAGCTAATCATCCAAGTCTTTACTAGACAAGTCGTGTCTATTTCAGGTAAAATATCAAATAAATTTATGTAAAGTGAGAGTAGCAAATATTTGAAGGGAAATTTTATGTACACTCACCATTTTTACCTGTCACACTCTAAATCAGGTTGACTTGGTCAATTTGGCTTAATTGAGTCAAATTTCATTCGCACTCACCACCAAGTCAATATTAGTCAAGCTGATTAAAAATTACCTAAAATTTTATATCTAGGAATTTCACTATTAATTCTTGCACTAACCACACTTACTACCCAGTTTTTGGCTGTCAATAGAAACATCCTGAAGTCAAAACAATTATTTTCCTCTAAGATCATGTTCAAATTATTGAAGCATTTTATTGGCGAAAATCATGAAAAATGGAAAAACTTCACATTCTTATTTTGATCCAAACTAAACTATGAAGACTGAAGGATTACCTATTAAAAAGGTATTGAAAAATCCCATGAATCTTCGTTCTAAGTTTTTCTTTCAATGAAATTGATGTTATTCTTAAAAAGCAAAAACTTTCATAAAGGTTAATTATCGGAGGTAAAAGTCTAGCAGATTGTTGATACAAATCTGCCTGTATGTAATGGAACATATCGAGTTTATCTCACCGATGGAAAACTTATCAAAATTATCCTCAAATGGTGTTCTGTATTATTTGTCAATACAACTGTACCGATGTCTTATGTTAAAGATCAATTTCATCTTTTTGATAGTTTGAGTATAACAACGGTTTCATTTTACCGACTGAAAAAATTTTGTTTGTATGTTCCTCTCTGCTATTAGTCGGTATGACTGTACGGATGTCTTATGTTACACATCGGTCTCATCGTTCTGATATATAGTTTAAGTACAAAATCGGTTTCATCTGAACGAGGGAAATTGGTCAAGACATATGACCAACATGTGTGTGTTTAGGATAAGTGAGTGTGTTTGAGTAAAAATAGGTTAGTTTGAGAGTGCATAACCATGAGTTTATCGGGTAAAAACCGTAAGCGTGTATAAAATTTCCCATCTTTATATAGCACTATCTAGGAATTTCATTGTGTATATGAAAACTCAATTCTCAAGTCTTTAGAAGACTCCTTCAACAAAAAAAAAAAAAAAATTCTTTGGGAGACTCCTTCGACAAAACAAAAGTCTTTGGGAGACCCTTATGTTTGTAGAGCCAGTCATTGAAGTCTTTAGTAGACCCCTTGCGTCCATTTCAAGAAAAATATTAAATAGCTTTATTTGAAGTCTAAAAGCAACTCCTGTAGCACTATAGTAGGCTAAAGAACTTAATTTAAACTTAGAAGCGGAAGTCGTTCTGACACAAAAGGATGGAAACATGTGTTTCAACATGGAGGAATAACTTAATGGTTTGTGGGGATGCAGAAGTTCTAAGTAGGATTTCTACCAAAAATAGAATTTCGTAGAAATTAAGATTCCTTGTTCTGTACGGAAACCAAAAATCCTAAGACTCTTGAGTTCTAAAAATTCTGAAGTCTTAAATTTGTGTTGGATCAAAATCTCACCATATCGCTAAGATTTTTTAAGATTCTGAATTATTATACCCAAATTTCAAACCAAAAAAGTTTCCTTAAAAATATATTTTTTAGGATTATTTCCCATATGACCCCCAATTTTGTGACCAGCTTCCTGCCTGGCCCCCTAGATTAGCAAATATACCCATATGGCCCCCTTTTTCCGTTATCTTTAACTGTCCGTTACTCGCACTCCTCCGCCTCATTTCCTCTCTCTGCCGAGTCACCTAATACGCCACATCATCATCTTCTCCGGCAGGGGTCGCCGGCCGGCCAAATTTCCTGTCGGCGACCTTCAAACACAGACCTTGAACAGATCCTTCCTCTCTCTCTCTCTAGATCTAGAAAGAGAGGGGAAAGAAAAAAAAAATTTAGAGAGAGAGAGAGGAGGGAGACTTTTTTTTTATGTTTGAAGGTCGCCGGCCGGCGACCCCTGCCGGAGAAGATGATGTGGCGTTTTAGGTGACTTGGAAGAGAGAGGAAATGAGGTGGAGGAGTGAGAGTAACGGATAGTTAAAGATAACGGAAAAATGGGGTCATATGGGTATTTTTGCTAATCTAGAGGGCCAGGCAGGAAGCTGGTCACAAAGTTGGGGGCCATTTGGGAAATAACCCTATTTTTTAAATAATTGTTTTGAGTATGGTTTTTCAAAATTCTGTTTTTTTAAACCAGATTTTTTCAAAAATTGTTTTTCCAAAAACCCCTTTTTTTGTTCAAAGCTTTGTTTTTTTTTTCCTGAAACTATGTTTTCAAAATTCTGCTTTTCTTTCAAAAATGGCTTTTGTAATCAGTTCTTTCAAAATTTACTTTTAATTTTGTAAATAACCAATTTTTCGAAAAAGCAAGTTTATGCAAAATAAAGAAGTGATTTTAAAAGAAAGGTCAAATAATTATAAATTCTAGGATCTGTGAACTTGCAAAACCATGAATTGGCGAATTTGTGATTTCTTCATCTTGCTAGGAAATATTGTATGCAACTCAACTTGAATCCCATCCAAGTCTCTTCAAACTAACTGCTCTTGGAGCTACGTACAACATTTTTCTTTTCTGTAACTAAGCAAGGAAAGTTGATAATCCTAGACTTCCCCCATAATCCTGCGTTTCAACCGCTAATTTTTATCTACAAATGATAACTCTGACTCCGTGAGAGGGTTCCAGTCCACAGCCTTACCTTGTGGACTACTATCACAATTGATGTCTAAGATGTAATTATCTTTCTTTCCTCTCGTTGTAATTATTGCCACGTTCGCACCTTTGAACGATACCTTACCTTTGTGTAAAGTCAATGACCAAGTGTTCATGACAGAATATGTGTAACACCCCTATTTTCTTTATTTATATCATATTAGGTGGAAATAACAAAACTCTAGGTCAATATGGGTTTGGGCCTAATATGAAGAGTAAGTTAGGGTGGGCTTGAGTATCATAAAATAGAAGTGGGTTAGAAGGAAAAATATGGTTGGTTGAGTTGATTATATAAAAGGCCGCGGCTTTGGGGAATAAAGAAAATTCTCCAGGGAATAAAGACTTTTCTTAAAACTAGTTAAATAAGATTGACTTTTTATGTTTCTTTTTATTGCTAAGGGGCTTCTAATTTTAGAAGATGCTATAAAAAAAGTTCCTCCATCTCATCACCTCTCTCTGCCACTTCATCTTCTCGACACCTCATCATCTTCTCCGGCGAAAGTCGCCGGCCGGCGACCTTCAAACATACAAAAAAAAACTTTTTTTAATATTTTCTCTTTCCTCTCTCTCTCTAAATTTTTTTTTCTGTCTCTCTAGAACAGATCTAGAGAAAGAGAGACCTTTAATGGTAGCCCTACTGATATACAACTCTGACGGCCATGAATGCTTTCTGCAATGGAAAATGTTTCCACTAACCATGTCGATCATGATACAGTACCTCGATCAAACTCTCCAGCACGATTTGTTTCAACTGAAAACAATTTAATCAAAAGGAATTGGAATCAGAACCTCTCCCAACACCTTAAAGAGTTGACAAATTCTTCAAACTAGAAAAGCAACAACTTACCAAGAGAAGTTGTTGAAGTTGATTAAGATTTGAGAAATTAACTTTATTTCATAAGAATCGCTTGTTTAGTCCGCAGAAATTAAACTGTATCGAGAACAGATTTCAACTCAAAACAAAGAAAACACTAGTCAGGATTAAATATCTAGTGTTGATTCTATAATTGAAAAGAGAAATTAAAGAAGAAGACAGATCAGATGGATTGGTTATAAAAATTAGGGTTTGAATGAAGATGAAAAAGTAAATTGGAATTGGAAAAGGAAGGAGAAATATTAGAGCTAGAGAATAAAATGAGTCCAAATTCTTGAATACCGAGAGATTAGGGAGACACAGTAGGTCCAAATTTCGTGAGAACTGACCTTCTCTCTCTCTCTAGATCTGTTCTAGAGAGAGAGAAAATAAAAAAAAGAATTAGAGTGAGAGAGGGGAGAGAGAAAATTAAAACAAAAAGTTTTTTTTTTTTATGTTTGAAGGTCGCCGGCCGGAAAATTGGCCGGCGACTTTCGTCGGAGAAGATGATGAGGTGTCGAGAAGATGAAGTGGCAGAGAGAACAGATGAGATGGAAGAGAACTTTCAAAAAAAATCTGGATTCCCTCGAGAATTTATTCCGCGGAGAATTTTCAAAAAAATCTGGATTCCCTCGAGAATTTATTCCCCGGAGAATTTTCTTTATTCCCCAAAGCCGCGGCCATATAAAAAGGGGTGTAGAGCCTTTTTGTAGATCTAGAACAAAACTTACAGAGAGAAAGAGAAATGGTATTCTTTGGAGAAGATTTTGATGAACAAATTGAAGATATCTATGTATTATTTATGATATAGTTGGTATATCTTCTTAATCTTCAACAAGCCACTCCTTAGTGAAGGAAGAATGAATAAAGAAGAAAAAAGGTAGAGATGGAGTTCTCTAGAGAGAGAAAGAGGCATGATTGTGATCTTGATGTCATCTAAGGCAAAAAGAGGTAGATTTCCTATCTCCTAATTCTTTTGTAGGCTTTTTCAATTTATTCCATGATAGGTTTAGTATTTTTAATCACATAAGTTCTATAAAGAATGATTGAATGATTTAGATATTGGTTCTATCTTGAATTCCATAAAATATCTATAGAGGACAATATTTCGGTGTAGATTAAAATTGAATCTGGTATTGATTGATAATGAATCTCGGTGTGTATCTTATATGGTTGGAAATGTCTGTTTGTCTACTTTCTATTGGTTCAAGCGGTTCATTAATTAGATTTCCGAGTGAGGATTTATAATAGTTTTCGTACTAGGTGTCGAGACAGTCTTTAATGAGCGAATTTATAGAGATAATTCACATGGTTTCTATTCTTTAAGCAATGTATTTCCTAGGTAGATGATACCTTATATTGGTGAGTGTATATTTGTTAACTATTAGTGTTATTTGTTTGTTTGAGGTTGTGATCCACGTGAGGATCTATCATGAGCATCATCCACTTTGACTTGTCATGTGTTATTGGTTTGAATGGTTTGGTGAACTTGTTTGTAATTCTTTATTAAAGCCAATGTTTGTGGTGTGATGCTATTATGGGTGTGTTATGCTATTATGTGTGTGATGTGAAAGATTGTTGTATTATGAGAGTTAATATTGGATTAGAATGCGAGGACATTGAAAACCTAATAATCAAGAATATAAATTGTTAGTTTCTACATGTATGAGGTAAATCTCGCTGTACTATGTTAGTTGTCACATTAAGTTTCAGATAACGTCAACAATGAATATGAATGCAATGTTTCCTTGATTGGGGATTGAGTTTGCCTACCCGAGACTTAGGTTTGAAGAAATCTACTGCAGTTGGGTTTTAACCCAGCTATTTTGCTTTTCAAGTATTGATAGTGCACTCATGGTAGGCGTTGCTCGTGGATCCAGTTTGAAGGTCTCAAATCTTCGATTTCAAGGCGTTAACTTGAGATTTGGGATTTGGGGCGCTCCAATATGTGAGTAAGTCGTCAAGTCTTTAGTAGGTCCCTTTTGTGTATTTAAACTTAACGATCAAATGAATGAACTAATCAAGATTTCAGAGCCATTAACTTGTCTGTCTATATATATATATGAACACTTTCTTTCTTTCTTTATAGACATTATACATGTCCTTGTTTAACTAATTAAATCATGGAGCTTATTAGATTGATATTGTCTATTTCCTTTCTTCTTGTATTTTGGTCTTCATCAAACATGATCAAGTTTAATGCTGCTTGCAATCCAAGAGACAGAGAAGCTCTTATAAACTTCAAACATAATCTGAAAGATCCTTCAAGTAAACTCTCGTCTTGGGTTGGTAAAGATTGCTGCAAATGGAACAGAGTAATCTGCAAAAACAAAACTGAAGGTGATGTTCTTCAACTTAAACTTATCGATTTTTCGTTGAGTGGCGAGATACCAAGAACCTTGGGGAATCTTTGCAACTTGGAGGTACTATATTTGTCTCGAAACAAGCTTCAAGGGGAAATATCAAGATTATTTAGAAACTCATCTAAATGTTTTGCGAATAAATTGAAATCGTTAAGATTGGAATATAATCTACTTTCCGGATGGTTACCTGATGAATTGGGAAGATTGTTATTGTTGGGAGAGTTAATACTTAACGATAACAAGTTTAATGGGTATTTGCCAGAAAGTTTCGGGAACCTCTCGAGTTTAGAAGAATTGCGAATCTCCAATAACATGCTAGAAGGTGATGTAACAGAAGCTCACTTCACCAATCTAAAGAAATTACAAATTTTAGATATCAGTTCGATGGTTCTAAACGTGAGCCGTGGTTGGATTCCTCCTTTTCGACTTACACATTTATACCTGAGGAATTGTTCAGTCGGGAACCAATTTCCTGAATGGTTACGTACGCAAAAAGATGTTTTTATGGTAGATATATCTAATGCTGGAATTTCTGGTTCAGTTCCTAATTGGTTTTGGAACATGACTTACCAAATATGCTCATTAAATATATCACACAATCAACTTGAGGGGGACTTATCAAATGTGTAACTGAAATGTTGTGAGAATGAAAAAACTGGAGGAGAAATTTACATGAACTCAAACCGATTCACAGGTTACTTGCCATTTATATCTTCTCGTGTCAAGACACTTGATCTTTCTCAAAATTACCTTTCGGGGCCTCTTTCTGTTTTACTATGTAATCCGGAAGAAGAGATGAATTCTTTGGTAATTCTAATTGGTTTTGGAACATGACTTACCAAATATGCTCATTAAATATATCACACAATCAACTTGAGGGGGACTTATCAAATGTGTAACTGAAATGTTGTGAGAATGAAAAAACTGGAGGAGAAATTTACATGAACTCAAACCGATTCACAGGTTACTTGCCATTTATATCTTCTCGTGTCAAGACACTTGATCTTTCTCAAAATTACCTTTCGGGGCCTCTTTCTGTTTTACTATGTAATCCGGAAGAAGAGATAAATTCTTTGGTAATTCTAATTGGTTTTGGAACATGACTTACCAAATATGCTCATTAAATATAGGGTCCGTGGGTATATAGACCAAAATAATATTCAAAAAAGGTTTATGATCCAATCTTCCTAAAACATGGATATTTAGTCCTTTTACAATATGGACATAATAACCCATTCTTTATGAGAGAACTACCGTTCATGTCCCTCCTACAAAAATCACGGGATTTTTAATTTTCCAGGGTGAATTTGGAATGTTTCTAATGTGGGCGTGATTTAGGGGATTTAAAGCAACTAACGTATAAATTCGAAATTGATTTATCTCTATCTTCTAACCGTTTTGGAAAGCAAATCTATTTCCAAATCAATTCACAACAAAAATCGTAACCAAATCAATTTTCTCTCTCTTTACAGATTCGGAAACCAAATCAATTTTCTCTCTCTTACTATGTAAATTTTTTTCGATTCAAATCAATTTTCTCTCACTTAACTTTCAGATTTGGAAATAGTATATTTTCTAGGATCAATTTAACGTGATTTGGGAGTTAATATACAAAACATATATATCACTTTCTCTCACTTAACTTTCAGTTTTGGAAATAGTATATTTTCTGGGAACATTAAAGCAACATATGTTTTCGTTTTTACTCATACATAAATACACATAGAATACAAATTGAGAAAAAAATACGTAAATTATGTATTATTTATGACGAGAAACCGTCATTTGTCAAGTATACAACATAATTTATCAAATGTATGTGGGTCTTGTTCAATAAATTACACATAATTTCTTTTACATTCATCCTTTACATTCTGTTACAAAAAAAAAATACAAAATCTTCTTTGGTTAAAAAATGGTGCCCATCCATGTACTCTCCATTAGTTTCGTTGACTCACTTTGATTTGATGATTCTCTTTGAAATTTCATCTGGTATATCAAATCTACACACATAAATACACATACATTAAAGAAAAAAAATCATATATTGTATTATAAACTACATGTACAGTTTCGTAAATTATATACAATGTTTGTCAAATTTTGACAAAATTTGAAGGTTTTGAGTAGTTTGGTAAACTTATCAAGGCCACTGTTGTGGGTGAAAAGTACACGTAATGATAAATAAATAATACATAATTTATGTGCACTTATACGTAAATTATATACATAATGGTAAGAACATGAAGATATACGTAAATTATATATACTTTATTGCAAAGTACACGAGATTTGATAGTAAAGCGAAGTATTTCTACTAATGAAATGAGTACTGTTTTGGTGTTAAAGCACGGGTAATGTTCTATAAATTACCCATAATTTACTATAAATTGTGGTAATTTACGATACAGTACATGTACTGTAAATTCTGTTATGAGTAACCGTACGAAAGAACAAATGTTTCATAAATCCGTACGGATTGAAAATCAGATCTGAAGAAAAAAATGAGAATATCATTAAGCTTAAACTACAAATCTAAAGATATCTGTTATGATGATTGATTGCAATAATGTCAAACTCGAGTTGAAGGATTAAACAGCAAGATCAAAAACATAAATGAAATTTTAAGAGAGAGAGAAAGAAAATAAACATCAAACATTCGATTGATGATTGATAATCTGATCTCACGAAATATCAAAAACAACAGAAGATTAAACATAGATCTAAAGAAATATGATATTATCACTAGATGCAAACATAACATACTAACTTTGAAGGAATCATTGAATAAGGAATAAACATAAAGATCTTAAACAGTTATGAAAATTTTAGAGAGAGAAAATAAACATCATACATTCGAAGTTAATGAATTAGTAAACAGATCTTATAGATATGTATCATAAATCTGATACGTTTTATAATAGAGCGAAATAATTAGGGTTTTAGTTATAAGAAGAAATATTAGATATTAACAATGGTGTTTATAAAGATTTCAAAAGTATTAAACCTGATAAATGATGAATTTGGACAGCAATATAATGTAGAAGAAGAAGATTTTTTTAGTTTCATGGAGGTTTGTCAACTAAATCGGTTTTAGAGAGATCAAATAAAGAGTTTCCGTTACTGAAAATAATGAAGATATCCTTACTTTGAATAGAAACATGATTGGAGAGAAATATGGGAGATAATAATGAAGATATCCTTATTGAATAGAAACATGATTGGAGAGAAATATGGGAGATAATAATGAAGATATCCTTACTTTGAATAGAAACATGATTGGAGAGAAATATGGTAAATAAATATGGAAAAAGATATGCATAGATTTCGAAGATAAATCAGTTATAAAATATGGAAAGGTTAGATTAGGCATTATGAAATAATATTTATTCTAGAGATTTGTGTTTTCTCTCTAGATGAGACCAAATGGACTAGATATCCATTTATATTATTTTTTTGGTTTTAAAACCCTTTATAGGATTAGAGAGGATTATATCTACTATTAGGACCCGTTTTTTGGACTATAAACCCAAAAATTCTTAAATATATCACACAATCAACTTGAGGGGGACTTATCAAATGTGTAACTGAAATGTTGTGAGAATGAAAAAACTGGAGGAGAAATTTACATGAACTCAAACTGATTCACAGGTTACTTGCCATTTATATCTTCTCGTGTCAAGACACTTGATCTTTCTCAAAATTACCTTTCGGGGCCTCTTTCTGTTTTACTATGTAATCCGGAAGAAGAGATGAATTCTTTGGTAATTCTGGATCTTTCAGGAAATCAACTATCAGGAATTTTTCCTGATTGTTGGTCTCCCTGGAGATCTTTGGTTGCGGTAAGTTTCCAAAGAAACAAAATAATTGGAAACATTCCAAGATCTATGGGCTTTTTTAAACAACATCAAATTTTGACTTTACAAAAAAATTTACTCAATGGAGAATTGCCTTCCTCATTGCGACATTGTACCAAGTTGAGGTTAATCGATGTTGGTGAGAATAGACTCACTGGTGCTATACCAACATGGATAGGAGAAAACCTTAACGCACTCTTATTTCTCCGACTACATTCTAATAAGTTCCATGGTGAAATTTCTCAAAAACTTGGTTCCCTTACTAAGCTTCAAATAATGGATTTGGGTGATAACAATATGATGTAGACGCAGCGGAATAATTAAAGAACAATAAAATAAACTAAGAACAATTAAAGAAAACGATAAACTAAACTTAAATTCTTAATAACTTCAATTGATTTTCTCTTCAAGGTGTGGAATAACATAAACTAGATCCCCTTTTATAAGATAATAAACCTTCCTAGATAGACTCAAACTAGGATTCCTAAAATAATAAACTACTCAAACATGGAAACTTTAAAATAAAGAAACATCAAATTAAAGTAACTTCTATTCTACTAAATAAACTACTATTAAGACTTAATATGGTGTGGGCACGCGTGGACGTGGGCCCACACGCCTATGCGTCTGCATCAGCACCCCGTTCCCCAGAAGGTTCGTCCCGAACCGATTGTATGATGGAAGCTAGCTCATCAGATCCTTTCGTAATCGGTAACAATGTGATAATCTTCTTCATCCATGGAAATTAAAAAACGTTCAAATGGCCCTTGTAAATAGCATCCACATCCGACTGCCAAGGACGTCCCAAAATAATATGGCAAAGATCCATATCGGTAACATCACAAGTAATGTCAGATAAATAGAAAGAGCCAAAAGAGAGAGAAAAAGTACACATTCGATCAACACGGGTTGCAGTACCGGATTGAATCCAAACAGTATGATAAGGATGTGGTTTAGGAATAGTAAGAATACCCAAGTAGGCCACAAGTTTGGAAGAAATCAAATTTTCCACACACCCATTATCAATAACAATCGTACAAACTTTGTTTAAGACCGTTCCTCGTGTAACAAATAAATTTTTCCGTTGAGAAAGATCATGTTCAAGAGGAGTAAAAAGCACCCGACGAGTTACTAACATAACACGGTCACCTGAATCCGGGTCAATATTGACATGATCGGCTTCCTCATCCAAGTAATCATGTTTTTCCACCAAATTTGCCTTGCCACGTAATGGGCAATTATTAGAATAGTGACCTGTCTCAAAGCAACGATAACACTTACTTGGAGGTTGTTTTTTGTAAGGATTTTCAGGAACAATCTTAGCTCCGTCATCCGTTTGTTTCGAAAGATCAGTATCATCAGTAGGTTGTCGAATATAATTAGGACGATTGTAGTTTCCCCTGAAAATTGATCTAGAATCCGACTCAAAAGATCGAGCCACACTAATACATTCCGATACGGAAGAGAAAGGACGGAGGTTGACAAGATCCTTAATGTCACTTCGAAGACCATCCTTAAATTTTTCCAATTTCATGGATTCAGTATCGGGTAGATTAAGCCGAGTACTTAAACGCTGAAATTCGGAGGCATATTCCTCAACTGAACGTCGTCCTTGACGACAACGAAGATATTCTAGACATAACTGATTTTCATAATCGGGGGGAAGGAAACGGGCCATCATAAGTGGTTTAAGTTCAGACCACGAGGATATGGGAGGAAGATTAGATAACCGTCGTTGTTCAGATTCTTGTTTCCACCATGTTAACGCTGTTTTTGAAAGATAGCCAGTGACACATCGAACCTGTTCTAGTCCATAAACCTGCATAACATCAAAGAATATTTCCATTCGAGCTATATAATCCAAAAAGTTTTCAATGTTGATGGAGCTGTCATAAGCCGGGACGTCCATATGGATACGGTACATAGAAGAAGGTGGTGTAGCATCGTGATCGTCCTCTAGGTGGTAGTCATCCGGATCATTATACTTGGGACGGGGACGAATATAACGGTTACGTTGCATGGAACCGTTATGGTGTGGTTCCGTAAAGGTTGGTCGGGTTTTGAATCTAGTTGGTTCATAATAGTTGGATCGGTTGGGTTGACGGTCTTCATAATGGTAAGGGTTGTAGTCGGCCTCAAATTGGTCTTCACGGTTTTGGTTATGGAGAATGGGAATCCTATGTCTCGGTTTGGAGTGGGTCTGTTCGGTATTGGTTCGGGTTGACGGGTTCGGTTAGGGTTGTGGCTATCGGTAAAATCGTGGGTTGGGTGGTTTACCGTTTCCGGTTCGTGTTGATGGGAGGGGTTGTGATGATCGGTTTGGTGGTGAAGGGAGGGTGTTCCTCGGTTGGGCGTGAGATGTGACGAGATGGTACGAGAGTGTTGGCGAATAGGTGTATCCATAATGGGTCGTGAGGGTTCGGTTCGGTGGGTTTGGTTTCGGGTTTCGAGTGGGGTGGTGTTCGGTGAACCGTATTGCCTTGGTGTTTGAAAAGGGTGTGGTTGGGTGGTACTTGGGTTGGTAGTGGAGTAATGGGAGAATGATTCGGGTTTGTTTAGTTGTTCGTTGAAAGAGAAAGGTGGTGTAGTGGGGTTTATGTGTGGGAAAACCGGTGATAGTGGTGGTGTAGGGTTAACGTGAATCGGGATTTGGGTTGTGTTAGGTTGACCAAGTATGGAATTTGAGGTTGGAAGTGATAATGATGTTTGAATGGAAGTAGTAGAAGGAGGAGTAGTGGTAAAAGAGGTAGACTTACATATTCCTTCGAGTTGTATAGATAGCTTCATGATCGAATTATTGACTTGATCGAATTTTTCCATAGTTACCTTCTTGTGATTTTCGAAATTTTCCATAGATTCCTTCTTGTAATTTTCGAAGTTTTTCATAGATTCCTTCTTGTAATTTTCGAAAGCTTCTTCCAATTTTGTAACCGAGGATAACTTCTTGTTGATGTTGTCCCATTCGGAGGCAAAAGATGGTGTCTTCTCTTTGATTGTTGGAGTAGGAACGGTAGGATTAACCATTGTGATTGGTTAAAAAATTTGGCTCTAGATACCACTTGATGTAGACGCAGCGGAATAATTAAAGAACAATAAAATAAACTAAGAACAATTAAAGAAAAGGATAAACTAAACTTAAATTCTTAATAACTTCAATTGATTTTCTCTTCAAGGTGTGGAATAACATAAACTAGATCCCCTTTTATAAGATAATAAACCTTCCTAGATAGACTCAAACTAGGATTCCTAAAAT